>VSMD01120060.1:0-130082 GCA_008750895.1 Mirza zaza | reverse complement strand
ACCCGAATTTTACCACACTTACAAAGAAGAACTAGTACCTATCTTGCAGAAACTATTCCACAACATCGAGAAGAACGGAAACCTCCCCGACACCTTTCATGAAGTGAATATTACTCTGATACCAAAACCAGGAAAGGATGCAACAAAAAAAGAAAACTACAGACCAATATCCCTAATGAATATAGATGCAAAGATTTTCAACAAAATCTTAGCTAACCGAATCCAGACACTTATCAAAAAAATAATCCATCATGACCAAGTGGGCTTCATCCCAGGGATGCAGGGATGGTTCAACATATGTAAATCTATAAATGCAATTCACCACATAAACAGAAGCAAAAACAAAGACCACATGATTCTCTCAGTAGATGCAGAAAAAGCTTTTGACAAAATTCAACACCCTTTCATGTTACGAACACTTAAGAAAATAGGCATAGAAGGGACATACCTAAAAATGATACAAGCCATATATGACAGACCCATAGCCAACATCATACTGAATGGGGAAAAATTGAAAGCATTCCCACTTAGAACTGGAACCAGACAAGGCTGCCCATTATCTTCACTTCTATTCAACATAGTGCTGGAAGTCCTGGCTACAGCAATCTGACTGGAAAGTGGAATTAAAGGTATCCAAGAAGGGGCAGAAGAGATCAAACTTTCATTCTTTGCTGATGATATGATATTATATTTAGAAAATCCTAAAGATTCAACCAAGAAACTTCTGGAAATGATAAATGAATTTAGTAAAGTCTCAGGATACAAAATCAATACACAGAAATCAGAGGCATTCATATACGCTAACAACAATCAAATTGAGAACCAAATTAAAGACTCAATTCCCTTCACAATAACAACAAAGAAATTAAAGTACCTAGGAGTATACTTAACCAAGGAAGTAAGAGACCTCTACAGGGAGAACTATGAAACACTGAGAAAGGAAATAGCAGAGGATGTAAACAGATGGAAATCCATTCCGAGCTCGTGGATCGGCAGACTCAACATCATTAAAATGTCTATACTACCCAAACTGATCTACAGATTCAATGCAATACCTATGAAAATCCCATCAGCATTCTTCACAGATACAGAAAAAATAATTTTACGCTTTGTATGGAACCAAAGAAGACCCCGAATATCAAGAGCAATTCTAGGCAACAAAAACAAAATGGGAGGTATTAATATGCCAGATATCAAACTATACTACAAAGCTGTAGTACTTAAAACAATCTGATATTGGCACAAAAATAGGAATATTGACCCTTGGAACAGATCTGAGAATCCTGATATAAAACCATCCTCATATAGCCATCTAATCTTTGACAAAGCAGACAAAAACATATGCTGGGGAAAAGAATCCCTTTTCAATAAATGGTGCTGGGAAAACTGGATAGCCACTTGTAGAAGGCTAAAGCAGGACCCACACCTTTCACCTCTCACAAAAATCAACTCACGCTGGATAACAGACTTAAACCTAAGATATGAAACTATTAGAATTCTAGAGGAAAATGTTGGAAACAATCTCCTAGACATCGGCCTAGGCAAAGAGTTTATGAAGAAGTCCCCAAAGGCAATCAAAGCAGCAACAAAAATAAATAAATGGGGCATGATGAAACTAAAAACTTCTGCACAGCCAAAGAAATAGTCATGAAGGTAAACAGACAACCTACAGAATGGGAGAAAATTTTTGCATCCTACTCATCCGATAAAGGGCTGATAACTAGAATATACTTAGAGCTCATGAAAATCAGCCAGAAAAAATCAAATAACCCTATTAAAAAGTGGGCAAAGGACTTGAACAGAAATTTTTCTAAAGAAGACAGAAGAATGGCCAACAAACATATGAAAAAATGCTCACCATCTCTAATCATCAGGGAAATGCAAATCAAAACTACAATGAGATATCACTTAACTCGAGTGAGAATGGCCTTTATCAAAAAGTCTACAAATAACAAATGCTGGCATGGATGCGGAGAGAGAGGAACACTCCTACACTGCTGGTGGGACTGTAAACTAGTTCAGCCTCTGTGGAAAGCAATATGGAGATACCTTAAAGCGATACAAGTGAATCTACCATTTGACCCAGCAATCCCATTACTGGGCATCTACCCAAAAGATCCAATGACCCTCTACAAAAAAGACACCTGCACTCGAATGGTTATAGCAGCACAATTCATAATCGGAAGACTATGGAAACAGCCCAAGTGCCCATGAATCCAGGAATGGATTAATAAAATGTGGTATGTATATACCATGGAGTACTATTCAGCTCTAAGAAACAGCGGTGATATAGCACATCTTATATTTTCCTGGTTAGAGCTGGAACCCATATAATATGCTGAAATTAAATAAAAAAGTGAGAGAAAAATGAAAAAGAAAATGTGTTGGGGAGAATTCCTTACTTCTCAGTGTTATGGAATAATTTCTGCAGTATAAGTACTGGTTTTTCATTGTAAGTCTCATAAAATTTGAGTGTGAAACAATCTGATCTGGAATTTTTTTGTTGGAAACTTTTTTTATTGCTACTTCAATTTCATTACTTCATATTGTTCTTTTCAGGAATTCTATTTCTTCCTGATTGAGCCTAGGAATATTCAGTTCCTAAGAATTTGTCCATTTCCTCCATGTTTTCTAGTTTAAGTACATAGAGATTTTTATAGTTTTAAGAGATGATATTTTGTATTTCCATGGTATCAGTTAAAATTTCTCCTTTTTCTTTGCTGATTGAGCTTATTAAAGTTCTTTTTTTCTGCTTCTAGACAGGACTTACCTCAAAATTATAAAAGCCATATATGATAAACCCACAATCACTATCATCCTGAGAAGAAAAAAATTGAAGTCATTCATACTTAGAACTGGAACCTGACAAGGTTTCCCTTATCATCACTTCTATTAAACATAGTGCTAGAAGTCCTAGCCAGAGCAATCAGACAAGAGAAGGAAATCAACAATATCCAAATTGGGGCAAAAGATTCTGCCAAGAGAATACTGGAATTGACATATAAATTCAGCAAAGTCTCAGGTGACAAAATCAAAGTGCACAAATCAGTAACATTCATATCTTTAAACAACAGTCAAGCTGAGCACCAAATCAAAGACTCAATAGCCTTCACAATAGCAACAACAAAAAAAAATAGAATACCTGGGAATGTATTTAACTAAGGAGGTAAAAGACCTCTACAGGAAGAACTACAAAACACTGAGGAAGGAAATAGTAGAGGAAGTAAAAAGATGGAAAACATACCATGCTAATGGATTGGCAGATTCAACATTGTTTAAAATGTCCATACTACCCAAAGCCTTCTAAATATTCAGTGTAATCCCTATGAAAATATCTACATCATTTTTCACAGATTTATAAAAAATAATTCACTTCATAGGGAATCTAGACAAGACCCTGTATAGCCAAAGCCACCTTAAGCAAAAAGAGCAAATTTGGAGGCATCAATCTATCAGACTTCAAGTTACACTGAATGACTATAGTAACCAAAGCAAGATGACACTGGCACAAGAACAGACGAATACA
The DNA here is from genome assembly GCA_008750895.1 of Mirza zaza. Lineage (NCBI taxonomy): Eukaryota > Metazoa > Chordata > Mammalia > Primates > Cheirogaleidae > Mirza > Mirza zaza. Next base: position 126,556 of record VSMD01120060.1, on the reverse strand, counting down.
CCTATGGATCAGAACAGAGAACACAGATATAAAACCATCCTCATATTGCCATCTGATCTTTGAAAATGCAAACAAAAATATACACTGGGGAAAATAATCCCTATTCAATAAATAGTGCAGGGAAAGTTGGATAGCCAGGATAGCCACATGTAGAAGACTGAAACAGGATCCACACCTCTCACCACTCACAAAAATCAACTCACAGTGTATAACAGACTTAAATCTAAGGCATGAAACCATAAGAATTCTAGAAGAAAACTTTGGAAAACTCCTAATAGACATTGGCCGAGGAAACGAATTTATGAAGAAGACCCTGAAAGCAATCACAGCAACAGCAAAAATAAATAAATGGGACCTGATCAAAATAAAAAGCTCCTGCACAGCCAAGGAAACGATCACTAGAGGAACAGGCGGCCTACAGAATGGGAGAAAATATTTGCATGCTACACATCCAGTAAAGGGCTGATACCTGGAATCTATAAATAACTCAAGCAAATCAACAAGAAAAAAATCAAACAATTCCATTAAAAAGTGGGCAAAAGACATGAGCAGAGACTTTTCAAAAGAAGACAAATGGCCAGGAAACATATGAAAAAACGATCACCATCTCTAATCATCAGGAAAATACAAATCAAAACCACAGGCTTCACTCCTTTCCACCCTGCCCTAATCCATGGTTTCTCCCAGGCCTCTGCTGGCAGGCAGGATTTCAAGCCAGCCAAGCTCCCCCATGACTGTGATGCAAGCCAGGAGGTTTCTTGCCCAGGATCCTGCCCTGAGCTGGGAGCACAGCCCGCCTGTGGGTGGAGGGATGGCCAGTGAGTGCATTGCAGCTAGGAACCACTCTGATTTGCCCCTCAAGCATCCACTCCTCAGTAGACTAATTCACAAATATCTCCTCTATGCCCCCCAGCAATGCAATGGAGACCTGGGTGTGTGAGATCTGGTCTGCAGGCCTGTTCCCCAGGCCCCAAAGATAATCCCTGACCATGCCAGGGAGAAGAATGCTGGTCCCAAGTCACCCATGGGTTAACCAAGCTGGATCAATGTCCCTCCACCTAGGATTTTGCCCTGCTCTGCTAGAGTCACCAGGCTAGCAGCACCAGGAAGGCCTGGTGGGTAGAGATTTTACAGTCCAACCACTCCTCAGTCCACTTCAGGGCCCCAAAAGGAAAGGCTTGAGCCCAGTTCCCTGCAGATGCCTCCAGCTGACAGCTAAATTTTCTCTCTCCACAATTGCAGGTGGGGGAAAGGAAGGGAAGAATAAAAGACTGGTGGAAGAAGGACTGCATACACTGGTCATCTCTGACCCTCTCTCCGGGAGGCAGTCTGCCCAGAATGACTGCTTTGGAGTCATGCAGATCTCCCAGGACCCACTGAGCCCCTGTGACTCCTGCAGACTGTGCTGTAGTTGGGAAATGTCTGTTTGGGGATGAGCAAAATGGATCCTGAGGAACTGAAGACCCCAGGGAGGACAAAGACACCTGGTGAGTAGAGAAGCAATAGAGTGCCTGCCAACTGGCTCAGATCTGTGGGGCAGAAGGCACCGTAAGGGAGCTGAGAGCCTGGTACCCTGTCTGCAAGAAGCTCTCCACTCACTGGTGGCAACCATCTCTGTGCTGGTATCAGTAGTTCTCTCCAGCAGCTTTGCATCCCACCAGCATTCCAAGATGCAAGGGAGGGGAATTTTTATTGTTCTACCTACCCTTCTCACTGGTCTCCAAACCTCTTAGGGATTAACTCCTGCTGATGCCTTTCTATTTCCAGTCTTCCAGTTCTGCTCCACAAGCTCTTCCTGTGGATTCTCCTATAAGTTCAATCACCCTTCCTTCTGACCATCATCTAATCTATGTATGTATATCTGTATTTTTTCTTTCATCTAAAATTCCTCCTTCTTGTAGAGATGCTCTGGCTAGTGGTGTTTCTCATCCACCATCTTGCCTCCTCCCTCCACAGATGCTTCTTCAAGTAAAAGAAGGGCAGTGTCCTGATCCATCCACGTTGCCTCCCAGATCTCCCTGAAAATTATAATACATGTTTTTAATAGAGTTGGCTGAGATTGCAGGTATAGTCTATGACCAGGGAACAAAATAGAGGAAATTGTACTGTGAAGAGAGCATCAGGTGAATCAATTATCTTTCCATGGGGCTAAGTATCTGCACTTAAGATAAAGCATAAGCACAAACACACAAAGATATAATTCTGTTAAAACAAGAATAGATTCCTACTAGGCGTCTATATTTTCTCTCTTATACACCTTAAAAGAAATTTCCTGCAGATTTATTGCTAAGGTATTTTGGATACCTCCTTCAAAAAGAAAATAACATCAGATGGAAGTAAGACTCCAAGTTCACCAATGCTAGCTCTTTCTAAACTTTTAAGAAAATAGGAAAGAACTTTGAGAATTTAGAAGCTTAGAATAATTTACTGAAAAATATCCCTGTATGCTTTTTCTATGTCTGAGATAAGGTGATCATGATCTTGGTTGAAGGCAATGCTTTAGACAAGATTTCCTTTCATGATCCATTTCACTACTATAAACTTTTGTCTATTATTCTACTTGATGTATTAATAATATAAACATGCTGTACATTGGGGTTATGGCTGAGTCTACATACTCTGGTCAAAGTGACAAGAAGCATGGCTTTTGAAAGATGAAAAATTTAAAAAGGGAGAATATTTTATTTGGCCAGAGTAAATTGTAATTGGATCTATTCCCATATTGGCTAGTTTGCTTCACATAAAGAAAAATTCTATTCTTTGCTAATTGGCAGTTCTTGTAAGAGTAGGAGTGATTTGAAGAAATCAAAAGGTCACCAAGGTATAAGAAATCAACGGAAATCTACTTCTAGGTCACAAATAACCTTGAGGATTACTGCTCAAGACAGGTATCTGTGCATAGAAACATGAGGTTCTACTTGCACAAGGAAAAGTAAGACTGCCAGATGGCAATAGGATTAAAAAGTAAAAATAAATGAAGCAGAATTTACCCTTCTCATGCAAAATAAGAAATAGTGTTTTTAAAATGGTATTAACACTGGAAGCCTTTGAAATGCCATCTAATTTAAGAGTCAAGTTGAATTGAGAGGTAGGTCTACCGTGTCTTCATCTAAGAGACTTTTGCCACAGGATAATTGGAAGAACTCATTATTCTATCTCTCACACACACACCACATTCACACACATAAAATGGGCAACAGAACTCAAGAGCAGCCATATATTGAATGTATAACTTGTGAATATTTTCTCCCAGTCTGTAAGTTGTCTATTTTCTCTGTTGATTATTACCTTGGCTATGCTGACACTTTTTAAATTTAATTAAGTCCCACTTACTTATTTTTGCTGTTGCTGTGATTGGCATTGGGGTCTTCATAAATTATTTTCTTAGGCCAATATCTAGAAGAGTTTTTCTATTTTCTTCTAGAGTTCTTATGGTCTGATGCCCTACATTTAAGTCTTTTATCCATCTTGAATTAATTTTTGTGACTGGTGAGAGCTACAGATACAAAGAACTCAAGCATAGCAGCAAGAAAAAAATCTATCAACCCCATTAAAAAGTGGGCAAAAGACATGAACAGAGGCTTTCAAAAGAAGATAGACTAACGGCCAATAGACATATGGGAAAAGACTTAATGTCACTAATTATCAGGGAAATGCAAATTAAAACCACAATGAGATATCACCTAACTCCATTAAGAATGGCTTTTGTCAAAAGTCCCAAACAATAGATGCTGGCATGGATGTGGAGATTAAGGAACTCTTATACACTGTTGGTGGGACTTCAAGCTAGTATAACTTCTATGGAAAATAGCATGGAGATTCCTCAAGGAACTAAAACTAGACCTACCATTCAATCCAGCAATCCCACTACTGGGTATTTACGCAGAGGAAAATAAGTCATTTTATCAAAAAGACACGTACACTCAAATGTCTATTGCAGCACAATTCACAGTTACAAAGATGTGGAGTCACTCCAAATGCCCATCAATTTATGAGTGGATTAACAAAATGTGGTATATGTATACCATGGAATACTACTTAGCCATGAAGAAGGATGACTTAATGCCTTTTGTAACAATACAGATAGAAATGGAGACCATTATCCTAAGTGAAGTTTCTAAAGAATAGAAAATAAACACCACATGTACTCACTATTAAATTTGTACTAACCAACAAGCACAAATGTGCATAGAGGGAAATATAACTCAATGGACATCAATCGAGGGGAGGAGGAAGAAGGAGATGGGTGAAAACCTACCTAACAAGTAAAATGAACACTATCTGGGTGACAGGACACTTACATCCATGACTCAAGCATTAAAAAAGTAATCCTTGTAGCCTATAATATTTGTACCCCCATAATACTTGGAAATAAAAAAAAAGAAAAACAAAAAAAGAAAAAAACACCTCAGAAATAGAATAGGTACTTCCTCAAATTAATTCTCATCATCTTATTTCATGTTTCAATTCCAATTGGTAAAGTTTAGCATTGTTCAGAAGCCACAATTTTTGCCAATGGGTTCACAATTAATAAAATGCTAGTGAGAATGATATCAATTCAGTGTCCATCCAAGGTGAGGTTTGCCTGTTGTCAATTTCAGAAATACATTGTCTGGTCAAAGGCACAGTAAGAGAGGGAGACAGTGCAGAATCACTTTCTCCTTCAAAAATATGTAAATTGAGAACAAATAGTGTTCTAAAGTGATTGTTTTTGCTGCTTTTGGGTTGTGAATAATTTTCTTACAACTGCTGAGCCATCTGTTAAACAGAGAGCTCTTCCTTGTTCAAAAAGCAGAACCTAATATTTTTTAAAATTTCAATTTCAATAAACAGCTTTTGTTTGAACCCTCTAAACAATAAATACTCTAATAAATAACAGTTCTTGGCATTCATAGGTCAATTAAGTAGGACAGAAAATAAATTATCCTTTGAAAAATGTTTTAAAAACTGTTTTACATAGGGAAAGGACAACACACAACTCTGAGGTCTTTTGGCTGTACCATCTGTGGCCAAGTAAGAAACTATCCTGTTTACATTTCTCTTGACCTGGAAAGACTAGCCCTCAAATAAAAGAATCTGGATGACTATGTAACCAGTGGCATAATTCCTATATATGCAGCCTTCTGACCCTAAAATTCTGTCCTGAGATATCATCCCTGACTAATGTTTTTAAGCTGCTAAATATAGTGTCCATATTTGTGTTAAATGAAATTGGTGTTAGTATACCAATCCCAGTTTCAACATAACACACTACCCTCTTATGACTACCTCAATGTGCAATGAAATAAGATAATTTTCATGGATTTTCAATGTGAATTACATTTGAATTACCAACTTTCTTCATTTTCAAATTTATCCATCTCTGGAAATAATACATGACTATGGCACAGTTATATTCAAAACTATAAGATGTTTAGGGTCTTAGTTCTATGCATTGCTACATAGTTTATTACAAAATAAAATGCCACCCGAGTTGTGGAAACAACCCAAGTGCCCATCAATACACGAGTGGATTAATAAAATGTGGTATATGTATACCATGGAGTACTATTCAGCTTTAAGAAACAATGGTGATATAGCACCTCTTGTATTTTCCTGGATAGAGCTGGAACCCATTCTACTAAGTAAAGTATCTCAAGAATGGAAAAACAAGCACCACATGTACTCACCAGCAAATTGGTATTAACGGATCAACACCTAAGTGGACATATAGGAATAACATTTATCAGTGTCAGGCAGGTGGGAAGGGGGAGATGGGGATGGGTATATATATATGTAATGAGTGTGATGCGCACTATCTGAGGGATGGACATGTTTGAAGCTCTGACCCTGGGGGAGGAAAGGGGAAAGGCAAGACACATAACCTAAACATTTGTACCCCCATAATATGCTGAAAAAAATATCACCCAAGTTGAGCCAATAGTGTCTTTTAAGCAACTGCTATTTCCTAGCTAACCATATGGTCTATACTTTAATAAATTAATAGATACTCTACTTAATTCAGAACCCATATTTTATAGTCTCCTGTATTTCAAATTAATGCAATTTACCTATACTTATCTATTAAGAGTTAATATGATGGTTAGCACTATGTTAAAAAGGAGGTAATATTATAATCAAGCTTTCCATTTAAATGAGAACAAATTTGTTATTTAATAGCACCTAAAATATATCAGCTTCCCTCCTTAGATCAGAGACAGAGATGGTCAGGAGTAAAAGCAATACAAATAATTGAAATGCATTCCCATACAAATACATATTTTTTCAACACTAATTATATTTTCTACCATGATCATAGTACCCTCCTATGCTTCTCAGAATTTTAGTGAATCAAGGTAAGAACAGGGAGGGAAACAACATCAGAAATCTAGGGGCTGGAGAAAGGAAGAGGAAGAGAGAGATAGACAGAGACAGAGAGACATAGAGCAAGATAGGTACATATCACAAAGTCATTTGTACCCAGTGGATGTTCAACTAATAGTAGCTGTTACTACTACTACTATCATACTGCCATAGCCTGTTACACGTGGTAGAGAATAAATAGCATGGAAAGCAAATACTGATATGCCCAAAAGTGGAAGTTAAATTTGAACTTATACACATTCAATCCTTGTATCTAACTCCTAATTTAAATTATTGAACTTTAATACTATCTTATGCTAGTGTACCCTTTTATGATTTTCAAAAAAAAAAATCTTTTCTTAGTTCATTTGTGTTGCTCTAAAGGAATACCTAAGGCTAGGCAATGTATAAAGAAAAGAGATTTACTTGGCTCATGGTTTTGCAAGGTATACAAGAAGCATGACACTGGCATCTGCATCTTAAGAGGGCCTCAGTCTGCTTCCACTCATGGCAGAAGGGAAGGGAAGCCAGCATATGCAGAGATAACATGGCAAGAAAGGAACCAAGAGCCAAGAGAGGGAGGTGCCAGGCTCTTTGTAATGGCCAGCTCTCATGGAAACTAATAGAGCAAAAACTCATTACCACGAGGATGACGTTAAGCTATTCATGATGGACCCGTCCCCATGACCCAAACACCTCCCATTAGGCGCCATCTCCAACATTGAATATCGGATTTTAATATGAGGTTTGGAGGGGTCAAATATCTAAGCCATAGCATATCCATTGCTATTTGAATATTTTTCAACAAGTTTTGACTATTCTATCACCCTGGAAAATATTATTCTGAGGCAACCACAATATTATACTTAGCATTGTCAAATTATGAAGTGACAGAGATGGAAAATTATTTATCTTGGCTCCTCATTTGACATAAAAATAAAGTGAGTCCTAGAAAGGTAGAAACAACTTGCACAAAGTTACTTCAAAATAAATAGTAATTCTAAAACTTGTGCAATAAATAAAAATATCAGTAAAAGCTATCAGAAGAAAATAATTCTAAATCCAACCAGTAGACCAGCCATCCTAAATAATATTTCATACAAAAACAAATTCAAAACAACAAAAAAGGTGGGCCATTTCTCAGGTCGTGTTTTCAATGCAATGTGGATCTGAGGTTAAGTATTTCAATGTCCATAGGATAAGCACGATATTGACCCAGAAAACCGATGAGTACATTCTGTGTCTATCCCACAAATATTTCGAGATATAGCACTGTTTAAAGTGATTGATTAAATTTTTCACACTACCTTGAAAGGTTGTAGAGAGACATTACATAAACATTTGACATGATTTGACTTTTTATTTTGATGTAATTCCATTTTGAGGAGAGTTTCATTATTCCCAGAAATAGATATGTAAACCAATAATTCTCTTTTGGGGTGCGACCTTCTGACAGAATGTTCCTCAATTTTTTTTCAGTTGTCTGATCTTTTTTGGTAATACAAAATATTCATGATCTTTTGACCTCATCCTCTGTAGTTAATCCCCAGGAAAAAAATCACCAGAATTGATACAAAGCTATCATCCTCTTCATATTTACTTTTTTGAAATTATAAGTAAAATATTCATTCACAACTGAAACCAAAATGTAGATAATATTACCATATTACATGTATAAACAGTTAAGTGATTAATTCATAGACTTCTTAAATATTCTTAAATATTAAAATTCACGTAGTAGAATGAGCCTTCCTAAGCTGTAGTACTTAGTTTTCACTATATGCCAAGCATTAGGTTTAGTATTGTATATCGTTATTATGATGAATCATAATGATCACTCTCTTAGACAAATTCTTTTTATTATATCTTGACATTTTCCAAATAAAGGAACTAATGTTCAGTAAGTTTAAGTAATTTGCTCATGATTGCATAACACAAATATGAACCAAGGTTGGACTGACTCTAAAGCTTGTTCTCTTTCTACTATGCTATGGAAAAAAAACACTCAAATATTATTTATAAAAATCTAAGAAAATCAAATGATTCTTATGACTGGCCCAGATCTGATATCAAATAAAAGTAGAATTTTGCCTTGGCACATGCTCCCATAATGGTCAGAACATTCTTCCATCTGTTCTCTCTGTTGATGCCACATAATATTTGGTGGTTGTGTAGGTATCAGAGCCAGCAGTCACAAAAGTGATACCTGGGAGATTGTCTATGCCTGGCAGATGATGAGCAATAACATACCAGGAAAAGGAACCTGTACTGTATAGAAATCCTACCCTTCTCTTATTCAGCCTTTCCTTTTTCCCCTCCGATAGCTTGCTTTTTTTACCTTATTCCTTTTCCCTTCCTCATCTGCCTGCTTAGATTGAGCATATTTACCAGTAAACTCTCCCCAAATAAAGGGGGATGGTATTGAGAGAAAAAAACTAAAACTATAGTAAAATATATATAACACTCTCCACTCTAACTTTATCCCGATATTTATTCCATAGTGCTTGGTGTTTCTAATTCAGTTCCTCATATACGTGAAGCCCTAATTTGCATGAAGAAATATATATTTTGAGTGATCTCTGCAAATGTTCTCCAAGTTCGTAGTACAGTATCAGGTACACAGTGGGGGCTCAATAAATATATGTTCATGAAGAGAGTGATGATGAAGATGATAATGATGATGGACTTGGTACATTTCAAGAGAGCTGTAGTTCATGACACTAGAGTACCATTTAAGTTATCTCAATGACTACTGATTGGTGTTTCCCATTAAAAGCATAAAATTTATTAAGATAAAATCAATGCAAGAACCTTTAAATATCTCCTTTGCACATTTAGATTTTCTTGATGTTTAAAATCCTCCTTTAGTTTTACCTCTAAGGAGCCTAACACTTGTGATGACAGCTAGCACAGGATTTCAGAGAAAACTGATCAGACAAAATGAGAATGTTCACAGCATGTTGGACTCTTCACCAAAATTAATGTCAGCAATCAACCAAAATTGTGAAATGTATCAGAACACACACCTGATGAATCACAGGGAAAGTAGCATTACTTAAGTTTTCCTCTGAGATACCCACTATTTCTGTTACTCAGCCTCAAACAGTACCCACAGACCTATACTCTGACACCCTGGGAAAGCACTGATGATCCCTGAGACCTCTCTAGCATCATGTGTAAGGACTAAGCCAGGCCTCAGTATGCTAGTTTTCAAGAATACACCTGGGTTGCTTAATTCATAACATTCTATACTTTCAGCACATATTTAAGACACCTAAAGTTTCTTAAAATTCCCCACTTAAGTGATTTTGGAACTTATCTTTAAAGAAAAATTTTTAAAAATAGTTTAAATTAACGTGCAATTAGAATATATGATCTGTCCAGAAACTGAGAAAATCATTACTGGCAATAGTTTTTGGCTGTGTTTAAGACAAGAATGTGTTGACATTTGCACATGCATAAATGCATAATATTAAATTGTTATGATTCAAAGTCACTGATCGGGAAAGACTATGGGTATAAAGAACTTCTGAAGAGTCAATGATGGCTCCATTTAGTCTGGGACTCTGGGGATGGGAGTTCCCTAAGAATGTAAAACTTCTCCAAACTAAAGAGCTCTTTCATGACTCTCAAATGCAAGCTGGGACCCTTTGAAGATCAGACATTTCCCTAAAAAGTTCAGAACTTCCTGAACCTAAAATTTCCATGAGAAATTTTCTTTTTAGTTCCAATTTTTTTCACAACTCCTGAAATTTTGGAAAATATTAAAAAATAATAAACAATCATCAAAAATGTAGAGATATTTTATTCCATTGTTGAAACAGAGGTTAAAAAAGAAATGGAAATGGTTCTCTTATCACTAGCAATTAAATAGCACTGCTATAATTCATTTGACACATGCATTAAAATATTTGCTATTTTAATGGGTAAAAACAATCTGCTATTAAATGAATTTAGACATGCATGCATAGTATTAAGTGATTGTTTTATAACATTTGCAAAACCTTAAATTGGAGGCTTTTTTTCCTCTAAAATATAAATGTCCTTGTGCTATAGCTTTTCAAAGAAACCTTGTTATTTATGAGCATCTGGTTACCTTCTCCCATCTCTATATCTGCCTGGACTCGGCATGATTGTGATACGAACATAGATGACAGATGCTTTAACTTTTGATGCAGTTAATCATGACTGGAAGCATTCCAAGACACTGGTCCTGAAGAAGTGTGACAGTGTGGGGGCTCTTGTGTAATGGTAAATAAAGTGATGGAGTTCCTGTTCCTGCAGTTTCTCTTCTCATTAAATATTTTGAGGTTTATTTTCACTGCTTTTGCATAATTGCTATTAGGTAGGCCTCTTTCGACAATAATGAGGAAAAGAAAACACTATTTTCTGCATACTATGTTTAACGTTGTTCGGTAGTTAATCATAACAAAAGTCAATTGCCAGTTTTCTATACCTGATTGTAGAAATTGATTTGGTAGACTGCTTTTGCATGTGAAATGTTGATAAATCATTAAAACTACTTCAGCAACGTATTAAATATTTGTTCTCTTGTTTCTGACAGTGAAAAAAATGTTACAATTAATCAGAAAAATAGAGGAAAATATGATGAATGCTCTTGAAATTAAAACAAGAAAAGCAATCAACTTCAGCCTATTCTCATTTATGTAAAATCTCATTTTATTTCAATAATTATATTTAACCATTTAAAATATTCATCCATTTTCCCAATGTAATCGTTCTCTCCACTAACTGACAGACCCCAGTCCCATTAAGACAGCCAGAAAGACAGGCTTTCCTCTGACTTTCAGGCTTTTTGTTGTGTGTGTGTGTGTGTGTGTGTGTGTGTGTGTGTGTGTGTGTATGTGAAAGTTAGCAACATTCAGTATCAAACTGATAACAGAATAGAAGATTATAACACCAAAGCCAGAGACAAAATTCCTAGTGGAATGAATTCAAAAAGCAAATGTGTACTGAACAAAGTGGAGACATTCCTGCTAAACCAGTGTCATTAATAGGCATTATTTCAAGCTTAGCCCTTTTATACAGCAATCATCCTGCAAGTTGCCTTTTGGAGCATTCCATATCTCATAAAAAGCTATGTGATTTCAAAGACTAAAACCACAAAAGGGCCAGAACAACTAATGTAAAATAGAAGATCAGCATGCAGAGACGCCACTTCAGTATGGAAACATCTTAAAAAAAATGTCAGAGCCCGGAAATAAATAACCAATATTGTTCACTGAACATGGCCACCAAGCCATGACTTGCCAATTTCAAGAGGTTTCATATTCTTCAAAAATTGGGGCAATTTGTCCTAATATTAGGCTGCTAATTGATTTGGAAATTTCTATTCCTACAGGTTGCATCTCTCTTTCCATGTTATATACAGCTCTTGGTCTGTCTAAATTTTTCATTTTTAATAAAGGCTCTGATACAAAAACAAAACAAAAAGCTTATTGTTTATATTGGCATTGCAGCATTAGCTTAATATTTATTTCTGTTTTTTAATATTGAATTTTTTTAGACCTCTCCACCTGCTTATCACTTTGCTTCCTGCTAGGGCAACCTTTTGCCTCTGCCATGTTTTCCAGTTGCTTGTTCAACATTTGCTAACATTTTCTCCTTTTAAAAATATAGCCACCTTCAGGATTCACATTAAAGGCAGCATCACTTTAAGAATAAGCTATCTTGAAGGCTATGACCTACATATTTTCACCTGATAAATTCTGGAATATAAATTCATATATCTGGGGGAGAGTCAAGATGGTCGACTAAAGACAGTGCATGTTGGCCTGTCCCAGCTGAAAGGTAGCATATTGGACTGAGGTGAGCTGAAAGCAGTTGCAGCTCAGGTATAGAACACAGAGAGAGTTGACAGAGATGACTGGGGACCCCACAGAGAAAAAACACGAAGCTTAGAGAGAAGAGGAAAGATAGGAGAAGATAGTAGCATGGATCAAGCCCAGAGATGCTTGGAGCCCAGCAAAAGCATAAGTGGGGTTTCCCCTCCCTGGCCTATGTGCCTCCGTGAACAGCACGACAAAGTATATTGAAAGTTTTTCCACACTGCACAAACCCAGGCACAGTGGCTAATTAGGAATAGTGAATGGAACAAGCAAGCCCAGAAGTTTAGGCATCCATAAGGGGCACCCCATGGGAGAGTGCCATGAGAGGCTAACTGGTAACCACAGCCCCTCCCCCAACCATTGTAATCATGAGAGTTGCTTGAATCAAGAAGCTCATGAATGGCTACTTCTCTATGGAAGGTGCACGCTCCAGGCTAAATTTGCCATAGACAGTGTGGTCTGTCACAATTTGGGAGCAACCTGCCTGCCAGCATTTCTTGAGATTGTGGGCAGGCATTTCAGTTCTGGCACCCCCTGGACACTAGAGCAGTACAGAGATACACAAGGGAGAGGTCTCAGAGCTAGACTTGGGAGGTTGGGAAGCCCTCATGGCCATATCCTATAGGAGAGTGTGGAGGGTTTCTGAGGAATAGGGATCTGTGTGCACACCCACTCCATGCTGGAGAACTGCAATATTGGATAGGGGTGCAGCATTCAGAGAGAAATAGCTTAACTCCCAGTTCCATGGCAGCCAAATGCCTCAGGTGTACCAGCTGAACGAGATCTGTGGCCCCTTCCCCACTCATTAAAATAGGGAGTGCAGCTTGAGCCAAGAAATATGTGAGTGGCCACTTATCTCCAGCAGGGTTGTGCCCCTAGCTGAGGTCTCTGTGGATAGAAGGGCCCTCTACTCTCCTTTTGGTTCTTGAGGTGGAACAGGGGTGCAAAACTGGGTAACCCCCTGCCAACCAGCATTTCATGGGACATGCTAGTGGGTCAGATGCGCAGAGGGGAAGTTAAAGAGCTAGACTCAGGTGGTGAGAGAACCCACATGGACTGATCTGGTGGGAGTGTGCTGTGGGGTTCCAGGGAGTGGCAATTTTGGAGGGCAGTCACCCCTACCTGCCAAGAACAAGGGTGCTAGTGGAGAAGGGTGTAAAGAGCCTGGTCTGGGGCCCTAGCACTCAAGCATTGAGGCCCCTCCCTCAAGAACAGCCTTCCCAGTATGGAGAGCTTGTCCTAAACCTCATCCCAGCGGCCCACTAGTGGCTAAAAAAGTAAATGCTGAGCCTTGCAAAGGCTTTGCAAAGTCTTTTAGGCTGCAGCAATCTAGCCAAGATCTGCTCTTCTCACTCCCACCTCAGTGAGAGTAGAGATGAAACAACACCCTTGGAGCTACAGGATCCCTCCTAATGCTTGGGGCACTCACATGCTCCACCAGGGGTAACCAAAGCTTACTGTGGGCAAAAAGAACATATCAGCAGCTGGCTCTTCCACACAAACATCATCCAATGACAGGGGGAACAACTCTATAGCTCACATAATGCCTTCCAACTCAAACAAACAAGGCATGGCAGATTTCTACTAACAAGTACCACCTGCCATCTCAGAGATTAAGTTGGGGTACCCACCCAATTCACACTTCCATGAAGAGGTGAAGATAGAATGATAGAGGGGAACAGAGAGGTTCATCAAAGTTGTTTGAACACCCCATAGCCAACTCTGAACCAGCACTCCCTCTATTACTGCTAAGGATTGATCTTTGGGGACCTGGAGACAGGCCGGAAAACCAGGCCTAGGGCTCTTAGGTGTCAATTGAGAGTCCATATGAGAAGTAATAAGTGAAAGAACTCCAGAAATATAAAAAATGAGAAGGAAAGGACATCTCCAAAAGGAAACATTAACTCCTTATTATGAATGGATACCAACCAAAATGAAAATATTGACATGACTGATAAAGAATTTCAAATATGGTTTATAAGGAAGCTCAACAAAATACGAGAAAAAATGGAAAACCAACATAAAGAAAACATAAAAATAATACAAAAGATGAATGATAAATTCACTAAAATATTTAATTATTTAAGAAAAATCAAATAGAACTTCTGGAAATAAAAAATATATTCAAGGAAATACAAAACACAGTGGAAAGTTTTAAGAATAGACTAGATCAAGTAGAAGACAGACTCTCAGACCTTTAAGAATATACCTTTGAATTAAATAAATCAGTCAAAGATAAACATCAAAGAAATATGAAGAATGAGCCCACAAGAAATATGGGATTATGTAAAAAGGCCTAACATTAGAATGATAGGCATCGCTGAGGGAGAGAAAGAAAATACACAAGGATTGAAAAACACATTTGAAGGAATAATTGGAGAAAAATTCCCTGGTCTTGCTAGAAACTTAGATATCCAGGTACAAGAAGCTCAATGAACTTCTGGGAGATTCATTGCAAAGAAGCAATAACCATGACACAGTCATCAGACTGCCAAAGTTAATATAAAGCAGGAACTGCTACAAGCCATAAGGTGAAAACTTCAAAGAAATAACTGAGGTCAGAACACAAGTAAATGAAATTGATAACAAAGGAATTATATAGGAGATTAATAAAACAAAAAGTTGGGTCTTTGAAAAGATAAATGAAATTGATAGATGTCTTGCTAGATTAAACAGATATACAAAAGAAAGGACCCCAATAAGCTCAATCAGAAATGAAAAAAGGAGATACTACAACTGATATCACAGATATACAAAATACCATCTCCAAATACTATAATAATCTGTATGCACATACACTTGAAAACATTGAGGAAAAGGACAATTTTTTGGAAAAGCACAACCTACCAAGGCTCAATCAGGAAGAAATAGAACTTCTCAACAGACTAATAATAAGAAGCAAAATTGAAGCAACAATAAAAAATCTTCCTACAAAAAGTAAGTCCTGGACCAGAAGGTTTCACAGCCAAATTTTATGAGCCCTACAAAGAAAAATTGATAAGATACTGCAGAAAATATTTCATAACATTGAGAGAGAAAGACTCTTCCCCAAATCATTCTATGAAGCTGCTATCACCTTGATACCAAAGTTAGGAAAGGACACAGCAAAAAAGGAAAACTATAGACAAACATCCCTTAAGAATATAGATGCAAAAATTCTCAATAAAATTTTTGCAAACCAAATTCAGCAGTATCAAAAAATAATAATAGTAATACATTGGAAAAAGTTTCTTTTACCAAGTTAATTCAGATGCTAGACAAGAGCCTTCTGTTTTACACAGAATCTTTCCTGTAAAATCTAATGGTGAGTCTCATATAAATTTATAAATGGATGCATCAAGACACACATGAGAATATGATTGTTCAATGTGTATTACTATTCAAATGCGAATATTTGGAAAATTAATTTTTAATTTAAATAAAATGGTATTATTTTGTTATAACTATATATTCTATCACAATTAGTGAAAGCTTATTTATATTCAAGTAATAATTGATACTAAATTCTTTAAAAGCCAATTAATCTTCTGCAATAAATACAAATATTCATAACATGTAATGATTGAATATTGATATATGTTTATTCAACATCTCAAAATAATAAAAACAAGTTTATGTGAAAAAATAATAATAATAATAATAATCCACCACAATGAAATGAACTTCATCCAGAGATGCAAGTGTGGTTTGACATACATAAATCCATAAATGTGATTCATCATAGAAACAGAAACAAAAACAACGTTCATAAAATCATCTCCACAGATGAAGAAAAGGTGTTTGACAAAATTCAGCACCATTTTATGACAAAAACTCTTAATAGTCATAGAAGAAACATATCTCAAAATTATAAAATCTATGTAAGACAAACCCACAGTCAATATAATACTGAATGAGGAAAAGTTGAAAGCATTTCCACTTAGAACTGGAAGAAGACAAGGATTCCCACCATTACCACTTATACTCAACATAGTGGTGGAAGTTCCAGCCAGAGCAAATAGGCAAAAGAAGTAAGTCAAGTGTATCCAAATTGGGAAAGAGGAGGTCAAACTATTGCTTTTTGCTAATGATAAGATCTTATATCTAGAAAACCCCAAAGATTCTGCCAAGAGACTACTGGAAATAATAAATGAATTCAGAAAAGTCTCAGATTACAAAATCAATGTACACAAATCAGTAGCAATCCTATATGCCAACAGACAAACTGAGAATCAAATCAAAGACTCAATGCCTTTCACAATAGCAACAAAGAAAATAAAATACCTAGAATATATTTAATCAAGGAGGTGAAGGATCTCTACAAGGAGAAATATGAATCACTGGGAAAGCAAATTGCAGATAATGTAAACAAATGGAAAAACATCATGCCCATGGATCAGCAGAATCAACATTGTTAAAATGCCCATATTACCTGAAGTGATTCACAGACTCAATGCGATCTCCATCAAAATAACAATGTCGTTTTTCATAGATGTAGAAAAAATAATTCTATACTTCATATGAAACCATAAAAGAGCCTGAAAACCAAAACAACCTTAAGCAAAAGGAACAAATTGGGAGCCATCACTTCATCAGATTTCATGCTATACTACAAGACCATGGTAACCAACACAGCATTGCATTGGCACAAAAATAGAGACATAGACCAATGGAAAGGAACTGAGGACCTGACAAAACCATCCATGTATACCCATGTGATCTTGGCAAAGTAGACAACAATGTACACTGTGGAATATAATCCCTATTCAATAAATGATGGTGGGAAAATTGAATAGCCATGTGTAGAAGATTGAAGCAGGATACTTACCTCTCACCTCTCACAAAAATTAATTCAAGATGGATAACAGACTTAAATCTAAGATATGAAACCATAAGAATTCTAGAAGAAAATGTAGGAAAAACTCTTCTTGATATCAGCCTAGGCAAGGAATTTATGAAGAAGACCCCAATGGCAATCACAGCAGCAACAAAAATTAATAAATGGGACTTGATTAAATTAAAAAGCTTCTACACAGCCAAGGAAATAATCAACAGAGTAAATAGACAACCTACAGAGCAGGAGAAAATATCCACAAGCTATACATCTGATAAAGGACTAATAAACAAAATCTACAAAGAACTCAAGCATATGAACAAGGAAAAATCAAAAATCCCATTATAAAGTGGGCAAAAGACATGAATAAAAGCTTTTTTAAAGAAGATAGACTAATGGCCAATAAACATATAAAAAATGTTCAACATCTCCAATTTTCAGTGAAATGCAAACGAAAACCACATTGAGATATCACCTAACCCCAGTGATAATGGCCTTTATCAAAAAATACAAAAACAACAAATGCTGTCATGGATTGAGAGAGAAACGAACACTTATGCACTGTTGGTAGGACTGTAAACTAATATGACCCCTATGGAAAATAGTATGGAGATTATTCAAAGAAGTCAAAAGGTAGACCCAAAATTTGGTCCAGCAATCCTACTACTGGGTATTTACCCAAAGGAAAAAATAGTCATTTGACCAAAAAGACACCTGTACTTAAATGTTTATAGCAGCACAATTCGCAATTGCAAAAATGTGGAATGAACCCAAGTGCCCATGAGTTCATGAGTGGATTAATAAAATGTGGTATATATATACCATGGAGTACTATTCAGCCATAAGAAAAAATGATTAATGAATACCTTTTATAACAACTTGAATGTAACTGGAAACCATTCTCCTAAGTGCAATATCACAAGAATGGAAAAACAAATATCACATGTACTCCCTATTAAATTGGAACTAACTGATCAGTACTCATGAACACGTATGGAGGTAAAGCTCAGTGGAAATCAAACAGGTGGAAGCGAGGAGGAGAGGATGGGAGAAATCACATCTAAGGGATACAGTGTACACTACCTGGGTGATGGTCACACTTATACTTTGCCTCAAGCTGTACAAAAGCAATCCATGTAACCAAAACATTTGTACCCCCATAATATTCTGAAATAAAAATAAATTAATAAATAATTGCACAAAAAATAAATTTGTATATCTAGAAATGCATTTAGTAATTTCTACAGTCTTGTCTTCTGAAATGTAACTTTATCCATTGCTTCTAATTTAGGTCAGAGTTTATATATGTAGAGAGGGCTGCAGTATAGAATTGGCATGCCTAGGAGAGCAATAGATGACACAGTTTCACTACAGACAACGATATGGCACAGGATAGGTGGTCTCTTTTCATTACTCAGGCTAATTACTTCTCAAACCTTCCTAATTGCTTTCAAGACACAAATAGGCCTTTTGGTTAATGTTCTCATAATAAAACATATTATCTAATTAGAAGTATTCTTCCTAAATCTATTTTCTGGAAATTTGTACCTCCTTCATATTATGATCTTGCAAGAAAGTGAAACAATAAAGCAATTAGGTAGGGAAGAACTATGAATTCTAATATTGTTATTTTATTATGTATTCTATAATTCTTCATCCAATAGCTTCCCTCAAACCTGGCTAAGAACCAAGAACTAATGTCATCCCACTATTGAGAGGATATGGAACAAAAATTTCAACTCTATCCGATTTGACCCATTCAGTAACTCCTCCCCTTGCAGTGGAATATAGAATGTATTCGCCATCCTACCTTCCACTCCCACCCCCTTCACACATATATCAAATATGAGTAGCTTTTTATCTGACCTCCATGATATCAAACTTAAATGTAATTAGGTCTGATACACATTGAGGAAAAGACTATTTAGTTTTAAAAATGGACTTGCCTTTATCAAATATGTCAGTAATTCATCTTTGTTTCTGAAATTGAATTTGCATAATTCCTCCTTTGTTACCTCTGAATTAAACTGCTAAGACATAACACATATTGAATTCTGTTCAGAGACATTTTGTCATTACTAAAGTGTGATCCTCTCTTTAAAAGGTAAAAGAAATCATATGCACGAGTGTGTATGCATGAGTGGGAGTAAACTGTGCACTGAAGAGTTGCCTGCCAGCAGCCCATTAATTGAAGCTTCCTTGTTTTTCCAAATTCTGAATAATTCCCATCTGCCTTGGTTCTCTCTGAGCATGAAATCCAAGTCCTTTAGTAGCGGGTGGAGGGAGCTGAAAACTAGAGCACTGAGGCAGTTTAAGAATGCTAGCTTGCCCCATGGGGAATATGGACCAGAGGTTTCTAAGGACTATTCAAAATGCTTCCATGTCCCTGAATCAACATACAATTGCAGAGATAAGATGATAATCTCCTGCACTGATTACTAACTATGCATTTGCTCACGTGGATTTGTTATGTGCAAATATTTTCTCCCAGAAATGATGCAGGTGCACTGTAGCCTTTTGCTACATCTGACTAGAAATAGGCTCAAGTTCTGTACTGCTGTTATGATTTAATTCCCATAAATAGCAGGCTGTCACTACCATTCATATATAGTTCCTCAATTTCATATTCTCAGGGCTATCTTATGAAATTGCAGCACCCATCTCTTCAGCCACCCATTTGCTTTTCTTTGATAGGAAGATGGGATCTCATTCCTGAGTCAGCATCTTTTTAGCTTACTATTTACCCCACTGCAATTCAGATTTTCTGTAATAATAGCTCTTCAATTCCTGTGTACAGAGTGAATTGGTACTTTCTGCCCATTTCTTTTTGGGGTCCTATATCAGTTTATACATTTCCTGAACTTAATACAAACAGATAATGATCTACTATCATTTTATCGCGCATTACATTTAAGTGTTCAGGAACACTGGTCTTTCAACTTTCTCTTTCTATCAGCATACTCTGTGTAATGGCTCTTCCATCCAAATTTTATATTTCATAGTCTTTTGGCTATAAAATTTCATTCTGAAATAATATGCCATACCGATTATATATCTATTTGAAACTAGGTTCTGCTTTGGATCACTCACTTATCTCAAAACATGTCATATCTATTTCTTTCATATTCCACAACTTTTCATCTTGAGCAAATTGTTCAATTTCTGCAAAAGAAGACTATTTTTTCTATGAAAAATTTGGAAGCTTGACTCAAATTCATTTAGAATATCATTAACATTTGTAAGCATGTAAATACATCCTGCACTCTGAACAAGAAAGAGATAAAGTTATTTTCCTTAAAAACCTAGTTATTCTGGTCCTTTGCTCCTTAATCCAACCTTCCCTCTTGCTCCGATTTTCTTCCTACATTTACATGTGCCCTCTTCTGATATTTACAAATTTTATGCTTGGGGTCATAAGTCTAGTAGTATAGGAGTGGTTCATACTCAAGGATCTTGGACAGGAAAGATGTCATACAAGAAGAGACTCTCTCTTACCTGAGGACCTGAGTGGCTGTCAAATGTGTTGATTCCAAGCAATGTTCTAGCAGGCTTGGTTTAATAGACTAGAGACGAAATATCTTCTCAAAGGTACTATAGGAACACCATGGAGGTAAAAGACATAGTGCCATTCTTTAATTTGCCTTAAATACAATGATTATTATTTAAACACAAAGTGGGTTTTATGCTCTAAAAAATCATCAAATGAGTAGGTTCTATGTTCTATATAGTTTCAATGTAAGTAACACAGGTTATAGTTGGCATATTGTCTCAAATAGGAGGAGGGGTCTCACACAGAACTCCTTAGAAGTGATTTTTTTGAAGGACATGCTGATTAAATAAATTCTCATTTCCTCTTTCAAGGAATAAAATTCAAAGTAGGGAAATCTAAATGAGAAAAATTAGGGTTTCATACTGACACCCCTAATAATATTAAGGTCAAAGAAATTCTACTGTGATGAAGAAAAAATCGTGATCCTTGGAAAAATTCTTCAGAGTGAACTTAAATAGTACTGGGACAAAATTGTTTTTCTTTGTGTACTCATTCAACATGTAACCAGGCATTTAGCTAAGGTACCTATTTGAGTAAACCAATTATTTACAAATGAAACTCTTTGGCTTATTTATGAAATTATGTCTGTCTTTTGTGTTCTTATTTACCACCCAGGTAGTTGTTATTTTATTTCTAACCACACAAGAGAAAAGGAGAGTAATAAACGCTTTAATAGAAGCCATAGAAGACTCGCCTGTACACAGTTGAGGGCTGATATTGGCCTGCATAATCCCTGCATATAGCCCTGTTTGACCTATCCATTTATATTAGGGATGATGTCATAACATATAAAATAAAGTTACTTTCTGAGGGAAGCAAATGGAAGTAATCTAGATCTTTTGGTGATCATAGCTAATGTTAAAAACCACCTGCATCTAGGAACTGATGAGAGATGTTAATCTGATTGTACAGCATTTGTCTTTACCTCCTATTAACTATTAAATAAGTCCTTTTTGTAAAGTTCTTTGAATAGTGTTTGGCATAGAGATAATTCTACTAACAGTTTATTGCTGTTGCTGTTGATATTATCATTATTATTATTAAGCTGACCTAGTCCACTTTATAGAAATTGCACTATAATGCTTTCAAAGGATTTAAGGAAGCTCTATTCAATATGGAAATTTTTGGAAGACTGTTCTTTTACCTTAACAAAGATTATACACCATTTTAAAGTGCATCTAATTGACATACGGGACAAGGTTTTCTCTGCAGTGAACTGGTCTCCATTTTCTTCCTTTTAGATGTGACTTCTGAGGGTGAGTCGATTACAAAAAAATTACATGAAGTTGGGAGAAGGAGACATAATGAGAGGAATTGAAGTAACATTAACACTACCAAGAGGTTTCAGATGAAATTTCTATAGCTGAAATAGTCCAGATCAAGAAAGATGAACTGAGGGTAACTGCTAATTTAAACTTCAGTTTAAATTAAAGTTGAGATCAGAGTTGCCACTTATCTCTATTACTCATTGTACTAAAGCACACCAAGATCCTGATTAGAATTCTTAAGCCCAGGCAACATAATCTATGACCTTGGTTAAAGCTTTATTTGCAGGAACAGAATAAACTTTCGACTCATTACACTGGATAAAATTATTCTAGTTAAATAAAAAGACTAGACAGGTCTTATCTCACCAGTGAGCATTGGAAGAATAGGTTGGAAAAACCATGAGAATGGTAGCCATAGAGGATCAGCAGGAGGACAGAATAGTTGGTATCTTTAAGCAGAAATATGATTGCTTGGAATTTGTAGAAGGCTCTGCTTCCAACACTTAGAATACAGATCTTTTGTTGTCAGCCTTTGCTATTTCAAGTTTTAAAAGCTTACCCTCTCAAATAATCCCTTCATAAAGTAAACATTTTCTTTTCATAAGCTAGTTTATTCTTCATTTTCTAGCCATGATCAACAAGCTCTACCTAACAATTTGGACTTACATTTTGAGAGAAAGGCTCAGAATGTTTTTCAATGCTGCCTCAGAAAGTACTATCATAGAAAAAGAAACCCATGAGTAAGATGCTCAGAAATTGTCAGAAGTCATGCACAACTGGACTTCTGTGTGTTTGAGCCAATCTGCTGGCTAGGGAACATCCATAGAAGTAGAGAGGAAGTCTCCTGAAAATTACAGCAAATGGTTAATTGAAAGAAAGACAGATTGGTAAGCCATCTGTGGCCTGACTAGCATTAGGAAGAAACTAGATCAGCTGGCTCTCTATCATTGCTCTAATTTATAATTCCCAGAAAATAATCACACTGCCATTTCCAGGCCTGTTCTTATGACTCTGCCATCTAATAACTGTGCAACCATATGCAAGTCCCTTAACCACAATATTCTCTGTGCCTCAGTTTCCTTGTCTATAAAATGGTAATAATGGTCATTTCTATCTCACAGTGTTTTGTCAGGATTTACTGAGATAATGTGTGGCATGGTACTGAAAACAATGAATAATGTACCTGGCAAAATTTCTAGCATAGTGTTATATAAATGTTAGGTGCTGGTATTGTTCTGGTTAGCCTTATTACCTAATAGCTAATGTGAAATAGTCTATTAATCCTGGTGTATTTGCCTCTTTGGTTTACTGGACATTGAATTTTTGTTAATAAATTATTTCTTCTCCTAATTAAAATCAAGGTAGGCATTTTGCTAAACCTGGCAGGTTTCACTTTTCATTTCACAGATCCTATATATAGGTGCTTACACAAAACATCAATACCTTATTCACCAGTCTGTCTAATACTTATGCCTATCCACCACCAAGATATGAATTTAAGCAATCAACAATTAAAATGGAAGCAGCCTCTACGTGTGTAGGGAAAAAGTGGTCTTTATTTAGATAATGCAAACCTTTCTCTTTATTTATGTAAATCAGTCTTTTCACCTGTGACTATGAGCCAAGCCTTACAGATTTCCAATCAGAGAAAGAAGTACAAAATATGCTTCATTATACGATATTCTTTTATTTTCAGTTCATTTCTGCAGTCTTTTCCATTGTTTATCATATTTGGCTGTCTCTCATTTGACCAGCCAGACATCGAAAGTAGTACAATTCCTTGCCTCACATATCTGAAGACTCAAAACCAAACACAATCCAGTCATATCTCTGATAACTGATAATTTAACATGATCTAGCGGAAAGAGTCAGGCACCCAAGCTAATAGCAGGCATCATTGTGCATAGCAAACAATGAGTATTTTTACTCATTTACTACCAAATTCCATAAACAATGTTAGGCTTGCAAAACATATTACAATGAGACCCTTGACATAGAGAAAGAATATTCCTACCACCTTCCTTCAAAGACTACCACACTAATCGTATCATCAAACCTAGCTGCTGTTTTCTGTTCATGAGTTTTTAAAAAGAAAACTCCAGCATTATATAAAACATGCTTTACTCACTACATCTAATAATACAGTAAAGAAGTCTCACATTAATTGACTTAAACATAGCAAAACGAATAATTAAAAATTAAAGACTGAAATTCCAGCATTATATTATCAAACAGGACCAAAACTAAAAAATTGTGACCTTATCTACCCATTGATTCTACTCACATTTCCCATGAGTGTTTTGGAAAGAATGTCTGTCACTAGGCATCACCTGTTTAAGGTGAGATTTCATTGGGCTTCAAGCTAATGCTTGTAATATATTCTGAATTAATTGGATGAACAGTATTAAATATTAATAAAATATCACTATTTTAGTTGTCTTAATCTTATTAATCATCCTTTCCCATTAGCTAATTCTGTCTATCTCTCTACCCACTCTTGTTATCACTCTCACTGTATCTTCTTCCTTTCTTAAAGATCAGAAAACATTTCTATTTGGAATTCACTGAATATTTCCTCTTTATGTCTCAAATGACAAACCGTTCTGTGAAATATGTTAACTAGTCCAATGACTACATTTGGAGCCTTGTCCATGTAACTGAAAAAACCAACTGAAGAACAGGTTTTTAGCAGAAATGTCAAGAGTTGGAAAATTGCACTATTTTTCAAAATGTAGATATTTTTCTATTGTAATATAGTCCTCATTTCTTAGTGAGATGAAATTTTTTTAAGTTTGCCATAATGTCGGTGTACTTAAAAGCCTTCATTTGTCTAAATGTCCTAGTTGACCTTCTATTCTAGCTAGTTGATAATCTATGTACACATAAATACCTGGAAGGATGAACAGGTTTTATTTTACTCATACTTATCCTATACCATAACCAATCATGTTTGAGCTCATTCTAAATCATTTTCAACTGCGGAGACTGATAAGAGGAGATTTGATAAGCTCCTAATTAAAGCCCTCACAGCTGTAGGCCTGGAAGCACTGCCAAGTCTTTAGTGAGTAAACACTTAAAGATATAATGATACCATAATTTAATGTCACCAATTGGACGTGTGTATATTTCTCTTACTTTTTTAAGGTGTGTTTTTCTAGGATATAGACTGGAATAGTATAACAATGGCTTTATCTTAATTACATTCAGTTCAATAAGTTGCCTTCATTTCTTTATTTTCTTATTTAGGAATATTAGAGGAGTACATATGTTTGGGTTACATGGATTGCTTTCATACTGCTTGAATCAAAATTACAAGTGTGTCCATCACCCAGATAGTGTACATTGTACCTTTGAGGTGTGATTTCACCCATATCCTCCTCCCCCCCACCTGCTTGATTTACACTGCATTTTACTTTCATCTGTGCACATGAGTGCTGACTGGTTAGTTCTAATTAAATGGTGAGTACAGGTGGTGTTTGTTTTTTCATTGTTGTGATATTTATGTTAGGAGAATGGTATCCAGTTCCATCCAGATTGTGAAAAAAAGGTATTAATTCATTTCTTATGGCTGAGTATTACTTCATGGTATACATATACCACATTCTGTTAATCCACTCATGAATAATGGGCATTTGGGGTGATTCCACATCTTTGCAACTATGAATTGTGCTGCAATAAACATTTGAATGGAGGTGTCTTTTTGATAAAATGACTTATTTTCCTCTGGGTAAATACCCAGAACTGGGATTGTTGGATTGAATGGTAGGTCTACTTTTAGTTCTTTGAGGAATCTCCATACTAATTTCCATAGAAGTTATATTACCTTGCAGTCCCATCAACAGTGTAAAAGTACTCCTTAATCTCCACATCTATGCCAGAATCTATTGTTTTGGGACTTTTTGACAAAAGCCATTCTCACTAAAGTTAGGTGATATCTCATTATGGGTTTGATTTGCATTTACCTGATTAATGATGTGGAGAATTTTTTCATATGTTTATTGGCCATTAATCCATCCTCTTTTGAAGAGCTTCTATTCATGACTTCTGCCCCTATTTTAATACAGTTGTTCTATTTTTTTCTTGCTCATATGTTGAGTTCTTTGTAGATTCTGGTTATAAGCCCTTCATCAGATGCATAGCATACAAATATTTTCTCCCATTTTGTAGGTTGTCTATTCTCTCAGGTGATTGTTTCCTTGGCTGTGAAGAAGCTTTTTAATTTAATCAAGTCCCATTTATTAATTTTTGTTATTCCTATGATTGCCTTTGGGGTATTCTTCATAAATTCTTTACCTAGGGCAAATCTAAAAGAGTTTTTCCAAAATTTTCTTCCAGAATTCTTATGGTTTCATGTCTTAGGTTTAAGTTTATTATCTATCTTGCATTAATTTTTGTGAGTGAGGAGACATTTGGATTCTGTTTCAATCTTCTATATTTGTCTATCCAATTTTTCCACCACTATTTATTGAATAGGGATTATTTTCCTGAGTGTATATTCCCAAGTCTGCTTTATCAAAGATCAGATGGCAATATGTGGATGGTTTTATATCTGAGTTCTCTGTTCTATCCCATTGGACTACGTATCTATTTTTGTACCTGTACCATGCTGCTTGGTTACTATAGCCTTATAGTATGTATAGCTTAAAGTCCGGAAAAGTGATGTCTTCCAATTTGTTCCTTTTCCTTAAGTTTGCTTTGACTATTCAGGCTCTTTTCTGGTTCCAAATGAATCATAGAATTATTTTTTCTAGATCTGTGAAAAATGAAGTTGGAGTTTTTGATGGGTATTATATTAAATCTATAAATCACTATGAGTACTATAGGCAATTTAGTAATGTTGATTCTGACAATTCATGAGCATGATATGTTTTTGCATTTGTTTACATTATCTGCAATTTCTTCCTCAGTGACTTGTAGTTCTCCTTGCGGACATTTTTCAGTTCCTTGGTTAAACATATTGCCAGATATTTTATTTTCTTTGTATCTATTGTGAAAGGTATTGAGTCTTTGATTTGATTCTCAGATTGACTGCTGTTGGCCTATAGGAATGCTACTAACTTGTGTTCATTAATTTTATAACCTGAGATTTTGCTGAAATTCTTTATCAATTCCAGGAGTCTCTTGCCAGAATCTTTGGGATTGTCTACATATAAAATCATATCATCAGCAAAGAGTGATAGTTTGACCTCCTTTTTTTCCATTTGGATATACTTGATTTCTTTCTCTTGTCTGATTTCTCTGGCTAGTACTTCCAGCACTATGTCAAATAGAAGTATTAACAGTGGGCATATTTGTCTTCTTCCAGTTCTAAGTGGTAATGCTTTCAACTTTTTCCCATTCAATATGGCGCTGGCTGTGGGTTTGTCATATATGGCTCTTGTAATTTTGAAATATGTTTCATCTATGCCTATTCTCTTAAGAGTTTTGATCATAAAATGGTGCTGAATTTTGTCGAATGCTTACTATGCATCTATTGAGATTATCATATGATCTTTCTTTTTGCTTCTGTTTATGTGGTAAATAATATTTATGGGTTTCTGTATGCTGAACCATCCTCATAATGAAGCCCATTTTTTCCTGGAGGATTATTTTTTTTGGTGTGCTGCTGAATTCAGTTTGCTAGAATTTTATTGAGAATTGTTGTATTTATATTCATAAGGGATATTGGTCTCTAGTTTTCTTTTTTGTTGCTGTTCTGTCCTTTTCTGGCCATGGTATCGTGGTGTTCTGGCTTCATAGAATAATTTAGGGAGGATTTCTTCATCCCGATATTGTGAAATAATTTCTGTAGTATGGGTACAATTTCTTCTTTGTAGGTCTAGTAAAATTTGGCTGTGAAACCATCTGCTCTAGGACTTTTTCTTTTGTTGTTATTGGAAGATTTTTTATTGCTGCTTTAATTTTATTGCTCATTATTCATCTGTTCAGGAGATTTATTTCTTCCTGACTGAGCCTTGTAAGTTTGTGTGTTTCCAGGAATTTGTCCATTTCCTCAACATTTTTGAGATTATATGCATAGAGATTTTTATAGTATTCACAGAAAATATTTTGTATTTCTGTGCTATCATTTGTAATATCTCCTTTTTCATTTCTAATTGAGCTTATTTGGGTCCTTTCTTTTCTGTTTCTGGTTAATCTAGCAAGAGGTCTATCAATTTTGTTTATCTTTTCAAAGAACCAACTCATGGTTTTATTAACCTTGTGTATATATTTTTTGTTTTTGATTTCATTTCATTTAGTTTTGATCTGACCTTAGTTATTAATAATTTTTTTCTTCTGCTACATTTGGGTTTGGTGTGCTCTTCATTATCTAGTTCCTTGAGGTGATCTATTATATTGTTGATTTGTGATCTTTCTGTCTTTTTGATGTAGGTGTTTAAGGTTATGAATTTTCCCCTTAGGACTGCTTTTGTTGAATCCTATAGATTTTGATAACTTGTGTCCCCTTTGGCATTTTGTTCGAGGAATATTTTGATTTCCATCTTGATTTTCTCCTTGACTCAAAAATCATTCAGCATTCAGATGTTTTATTTACATGACTTTGTGTAGAATTGAGTGTTTCTGTTGGAGTTGATTTCTAATTTTATTCCACTATGATCTGAGAAGGTACATGGTATAACTTGTATATTTTTGAATTGGTTGAGATATGTTTTGTGACCTAAGATGTGATCAGTATTAGAAAATGTTCCCTGTGCTGATGAGAAGAATGTATATTCAGTAGTTTCTGGGTAGAATGTTCTGCCAATGTCTGTTAGGCCCATTTGCTCGAGAGTCCCATTTAGGTCCAATGTTTCTTTTTTATGTTCTGCTTGGAAATCTCTCCAATTCTGTCAGTGGGGTGTTGAAGTCCCCAACTATTATGATGCTGCTGTTTATCACCTTGTTTAGATCTAGTCGGTTTTGCTTTATGAATCTGGGTGCACATTTGTTACGTTCATAAATATTTAGGGCTGTTATGTCTTCTTGTTGAATTTCTACCTTTACTATTATATAATGTTCATCTTTCTCTTTATTTACTATTGTTGATTTGAAGTCTGTGTTAAGAATAGGTACACCAGCTTTCTTTTGTTTTCCATTTGTGTAGAATTTTTTTTCCATCCCTTCACCTTGAGTCTGAATGAATCCTTGTGGGTTAGATATGTTTCCTGGAGACAGCATATGCTTCGCTTGTATTTTTTTTATCTATTCTCCCAGCCTATGTCTCTTGAGTGGGGAATTCAAGCCATTCCCCTTTATTAAAATAATTTATAAATGGGATGTGTTTCTGTTCATCTGTTAGGTAGAATCTTATTGCTTGGTCTTACCTCTTGAGACATTATTTTATATCGGCTCTGAGCTTTAGCTTTTGGGTGACTTTACACTGGTGGGTGTCTATTGCACTGATCAATGTGTAATGCAGACCTGAATATTTCCTGCAGGCCAGGTCTGGTCTTCACAAATTTCCTCAGTGTTTGCTTGTCTGAAAATGTCTTGATTTCGAAGAAACTTAGTTTTCCAGGGCATAAAAATCCAGGCTGCCCATTTTTCTTTTTAAGAGGACTGAGGATGCGGACCTAGTGCCTTCTGGCTAGTAAGGTTGCCGTTGAGAAGTCTGCAGTTAGCCTGACGGATTTTTCCTTGTTAGTTACCTGATGTTTTCACCCTATAGCTTGTAGGATTTCCTCTTTTGGCCATTCTGATGACTACATGTCATGATGATTGCCTCTTTCTGGTGAAAGAGGCATCATTTCTGGTGATGATTGCCTTTTCTGGTTTGTTGAGCATCTTGTACCTGGCTATCTAAATTTTTAGCAAGACCAGGGAAGTTCTCCTCAATTATTCCCTCAAATAGGATTGTCCAACACTTATGTGTTTGCTTCTTCACCCTCAGGAATTCTTATAATTATTATGTTTGGCCTCTTTATATAATGCCGTATTTCTTGTGGGCTCTGACTGACTTGTTTAATTCAAAGTTGTTGTCTTCAAGCTCTGTGATTCTTTCTTCTGACTGGTCTAGTCTATTCTTTAAACTTTCCATTGTGTTTTGTATTTCTTTGAATAAATTTTTCATTTCCAGAAGTTCTACATGATTTTTTTAATAAATCAATTTCTTTAGTGAATTTTTCATTCAGTGGTTTCTTTATGTTGGTTTTCCATTTTTTCTTGTATTTCATTGAGCTTCTTTATAATCCATAGTTGTAATTCTTTATCTTTCATTTCAAAATTTTCATTTTGGTTGGTATCCATTGGTAGAGAGTTGTTGTTTCCTTTTGGAGTGTCTTTTTGCACTAATTTTTCATACTTATGGAGTACTTTTGCTGAATCTGTCTCATCCGGCCTCTCAATTGAGTCCTGAGTGTACTCGGCCTGTCCCTGGGTCCCCAGAGTTCAATCCCCAACTTTTCCTGGGAGAGGAGTGCTGGTCCTGAGTGACCTATAGGGTGTTTCAGCAGGTTTGATAATCCTCTTAGGTTGTCTTTGTCCTACTGTCTTCACCTCCTCCCAGCAGCAGCATTGTATGGGGACACCCAGATTAGTATCCTAGATGGCACATGGTACTTTTGAGTATGATTCAGCCACACCTTTTTTGCTTGAGTTGGATATGCTATAATGAACTATAGAGTTGTTCTCCCTATCATTGGTTGATGTTTGTGTGAAAAAGCCAGCTGTTGAGAAGTTCTTTTGTGCCTGTGGTAGGCTGTAATCCCCAAGTGGAGTACTTGAGTGCTCCAGGCTTTAGGAAGGACCCTGTAGCTCCCAGGGGATTGCTTGATCTTCACAACCACTGAGGTGAGAAGAGGAGCAAGGCAGTTTGTGGCTAGGTAATGGGTGCCTGAAAGGCTTTGCAAAGCCTTGATGGGGTCTGCAATTTGCTTTTCCAGCCACTATAGGGAGCCACTGGTAGGAGGGTCAGAACAAGCTCTCCAAACCAGGAAGGCTGTTCATGGGGGAGGGGCCTAAACACTTGAAAAATCCCTTGTCTGGGATTTTTCCACCCTTATCCAGTAGTGAAATTTTTCTGCAGGGAGGGTTGGGCGCTCTCCCAATTTCTGTTCCTTGGACCCCCACAGCACACTCCCTTGAGTTCAATCCATATGTGCTCCCTCTCCTCCCAAGTGCAGCTCAGAAACCTCCCCTTAGTCTGTGTATCTGATCCACTAGCCTGTTTCTCAGCAAAATGCTGGCAAGCATGGAGTTCCCAGGTTGTGCACCCTTGCTCCACTACAAGTCCTCAAAGGAAGAAGTGTGGTCCCCTCTGTCTGTGGGGCCCTCAGCCTAGAGCACATGCCTGCCAGAGTGAAGCAACCACTTATGAACTTCTCTGCACAAACCACTCTCCCTGTTGTAATGAGTGGGGGCAGGGGCAGCAGCACATGGTCAGTGAAAGGCATTTTGTTGCCATGGAGCCAGGGGATAAGCTAGTCCTCTCCAAATTCCACACCCTTATCCAGCAGGGGGGATTGGCATGCTCCCAGATCCCCATTCCTCAGCACCTCACCACACTCTCCCAACAGATATGTCTGCACAGGCTTCCTTGCCACCTGAGTCCAACTCTCAGAATTCTCCCCTGTGTTCCTCTGCACCCCTCTCATCTCCAAGGGGCACCAGGTCCAGCTCGCTTATCTGAATCACTGGTGTGCAATCCTGTGAAATGCCTGTTGGGAGGGAGTTCCCAAATTGCGCCCCCTTTGAAGACCACAAGTCTTCAAAGAAAGATGTGTCAGCCCCACCCTCTGTGGAGACCTCAGCCTGGGTTGCCCACCCACTGGAAACTATTTGCCATTTACAAACATCTCGGCTCAAACTACTCCCGCCGTTGCAATGAATGAGGGAGGGGCCGTGGCTCCCAGTCAGCCCCAACTCAAACTGCTTTCTCAGTTGCAGTAGTTAGGGGAAGTGCAGGGGAAGTGTCTGGATGGAAGAAAGCCAGCACTCTGGCCTCTCGTGGCACTCACCCAAGGGAAGCTCCTCACGGACTACCTAGAATCCTGGGGCTTGCTAGTTCACAACACTATTCTTTACTTGCTGCCATGCCAGAGCTGGCATGAAAGGAGGAAAAGCCTTCTATAAACTTAAGGGTCTGCTGTTCACTGAAGACACGTAGAAGGGGGATGGGAATCCCTCGATACCCTTTCACTGGGCTACGAGCCTCTCCAAGTTTGATCCTAGGTGATATCTTCTCCTCTTTATCGTCTTCCTTCTCAACTTCATAATTTTTCTCCTTGGGGTCCCCAGCCATTTCTTTTGTCTCTGTGATCTGCAGCTGAGCTATGACTATTCTCCTTTCTCCTCAATCCAATATTCTATCTTCCCACCAGGACAATCCAACAAGTGATGTCTCTAGTCGGCCACCTTGGCTCCAATTCTTTATTTTCTTTCACATAAATCCCATTGGAAAGGTGTGAAAAATCTATTATATAAAACTGAGTTTTTAATGTTTCAGTTTAAAATGTTTGAAAACTTTAGAGAAGAAGTAGGATGAGGGACTCGGTAAGGTTATGTTAGGATGTCTAATGCCTAAAATATGTAAAAAAATATAAGCTGGATTGAGAAAGTTGTTGTAGTAGATGGGCTATTTTTTATAAAGGAGTGCAGGGCCACGATGAGAGAGGCTTAGTAATCCATGCTTCAGTGTTGGAAGGAGAAAATGAATGTACTGACAGAATAAATATTAAGAAAATTGACAATCATATCAGCCTTTTGATATTGGAGTAACTCATCATGGGGTGATGCCTGGTAGATGGCTATTCAATTATTATAGTGAACTTTTGTTCATTTTTAAATTCCAGCTGACATCATTTATAGAAGGGGCCCTGGTGAAGGGAGATAAGGTTAGATCAGTCACTAGTAAGAGAAATTAGTTTTAAAAATAACCAAAAGTTTGATAACTGAATTATGATATCAGCAAATTCAAAACTAGAAACAAGGGAATAACTTGTGGGGACTGTGCAATCTGCAACTCACTGCTACTTTCAAATACCAGGAAGCTTGATAGCATCTAGCTATCTAGCTATGTGGATGCTCTGGATGCCATCAGACCTAAAAGCTTATATATAAACCTTAAAGCATAAAGTTAAGCTCCTCGTTTTCAGATGAGAAAACTGAAACTCACTGAGGGTAAGTGATTTTCCCAGGTCATTCGGTTATATCCTGGCAAAGCCAAAACAAAAATCCTCTCCTGACTGTCAATAAAGCATTCTTTGTATATTCAACAATAGATAAAAGAGTTTACATTAACTAGAATCCATCCATTTATTCCAGGGGATATCATTTGTTCAAATTGTATTTTGATGTTTCTTTTAATAGTAATAAGCACATAGTGTTTAATCTACATTAAGGTGTGGAAAGAGAGAAGTTGATGTTATAAACTAGAAAGAGCACTGAACTAGAATTGGGCAGACTGAGGTTCTAGCTCCAGGTATTTACATAAACTAGCAGCTTGATCTTAGAGTAATTATTTAACTTCATTAGGTCCAACTTTCCAAGTTGCAAACCAAGAGGTTTGAACTAGACAATGTCTGTGATCAATAGTTGTAGGTTTCTCAATGTCAAGGACTATATTCTTTATTTATTAGATATGTCTTCTTCCTTTTTAGTATTAGTGCCTAGTTCAAGGCCCCATTCTCACCAGGTGCTTAGTGATGATAGACAAATAAAGATAAACAGTCATCATAAGAAGTTAAGGTGCGGACTTCAGGATACCCACTGATTCCAAAGGTAGGTAATTTAAGGTCTAAAATAATACATGAAAGCCTTATGTTCAACAGGTACAAAGGAAAAGATTGAAGCTTTGATGAAGCAGGTGTTCTTTCAACATATCTCTGCTTTTGATCCTTTGACTTCAGCATTCTGTGAATGTATTGGTCAAGAATGTTTAGTTTTAGGTGCCAGGAATCCTACTTGAAAAATCTTGAGCATAATGGGGAGTTTATTGGTTCATTTAACTAGGAAGTCTAGGAGTAGAGTTCATCTCTAATATGACTGCATCAGGGACTCAAACAACATTAGGACTTTTTTATCTCTACTATCTGTTTCTTGCTACATGCTTGAAAAGCTGGCCTTCACAGACCAGCTTTTCCAAATAGAAGACACTATGGACACCAGCATTTCAGATCTCACATGCTCAAAATTTGCAGTATGATAGATGAAAAAAAGTTCATATCACCAACACCTGTGAGAAAAATCCCTAATGAAGATATTCATTGGCTCAGTTGGGATAACTTTCATCCCTTGTATAGTCATCATGGCCAGTGGTCAGGAGAATTGGATACTTTTATTATCACATCCCAGACCACATAAGGAAATTGTTTTATTTTTCTAGCCTCATTTTTATTTTTAATTATGTAATGAACTCCATGGAGCTCACTCACAGCCTGAGAATCAAAACAATGACAATAATTTACACCTACTTTTGTATTTCTATGCTAGTCCATCCCCTACCATCCTCTACCTAAGATAACCATTATCTTGATTTTATTTTATCATTTCCTTGCATTTTAAAACATAATTTATTTTGTATTTATGTGTGCCAAAGATATATATTGCTTAATTTTAGTTTATTTGCATTTTATAAAAAGTGTATTATCTTATGCGATCTTATGCAAACTTCTAGGTCTTGCTTTTTGCACTGAACATGTATCTATTTTCCTGATGGTGGGTATTTGGTTGTTTCTTGGCTTTTGTAGCAATTCTAGCTAAAACTTTTTTGTTTAACTTTCCCTTTTTTGCTTTTTCCTCCCTGCTATTACAAACAGTGCTGCTATGAATATTTTTTGTACTTATACAAGAAATTCTTTAGAGTATATATGTAGGAGTAGAATTACTGAATTATAGGGTAC
Source organism: Mirza zaza (assembly GCA_008750895.1). Classification (NCBI taxonomy): domain Eukaryota; kingdom Metazoa; phylum Chordata; class Mammalia; order Primates; family Cheirogaleidae; genus Mirza; species Mirza zaza. The sequence goes on along the minus strand of VSMD01120060.1, from coordinate 91,916 downwards.
GTGAATAGATCCAACTTTACAGCATAATGTTAAACTGTTTTCCAAAGTGGTTATACCATTTTATATGCTTACCAGAAACACATCCTGTAGAGCCATCTTTCTGGTATTGTGAAAATCTTTAACATTTTTCAACTCAAATGAGTATAATATGCTATCTCTTTGTGGTCAGTTTTTTATATTATTATTATATTATATATTTTAGTATTGTATTATTAATGAGGTCAAGCCTCTCTGTATATGGTTGTTAGCCATATATATTTTTTAATCTTCTGTGAAATAATGTATATCTTTTTGCCCATTTTTCTCTTCGTGCTCTTTGTTGCTTTGGACTGATTGATCTTTAGGAGTTTTATTTATATTGCTGGTACCAGCCTTTTCACAATCATGTGTTGCAAATGTGTTCTCTCAATTAGTAGGTTGTCTTTTCACTGTATTTAAGTGTGTGTCAATGAAAATAAGTTGTTGATCTTAATATAGTCAAAATAACCAATATTTTACTTTATGGTTAGCATTTTATACATTTTGATTAATAAATCCTTCACCTAAATGTGATAATTACTTAAAGTTTACACAAATTGTGCTACCATTTGCTTTTGACATCAAAGCACTTGGAGTTGACTTTTTGTATATAGTTTGAGGTAGGGATTCATTTTTATTTTTTCCATATGGATAACTATTATCTCAAGCTATTATCTCAAGCTATTATCTCAAGCTCTATTATCTCAAGCTCTATTTATTGAATAGCTCATCCTTTTATCACAGATCTTCTCTGACATCACAGTTAAATATCAAAATTTCCCCCATGCATGGTATACCTAGAATTTAACCACCTGTTAACAAATGATTTGAAAACTTTCCTTCAACTATATAAAGACTGGATTCACTTTCTATAGTCAAGGCACTTGAGACAAAAGAGAACATTTCAATGGTTCATTCAAGTGAAAAAGGATAGGTTTTCTACATAGTATCCACCCTATCATTTATCAGACATGTTTGTGCTTCATAAGGTAAAGTCATGTGAAAGAAGAGTTCAAGACGGGGAATTTTCTTTGTGTTTGTGCCACTAACCATGGTCAGTTTATGAAATATTTAGAAAAAGCTGAAGATGATAAGATATGTAATTTTGTTGAATGCTGTCTTATGGCTAAGTCATAAAACTTGCTAAAGAAATTCACTGAATATGGACTTTTGGGAATTAAAAGAGCTCTGAGGGGTGAAATTTTTGGACCCCCATGGTTTATAATATTGTACTTTCTTACTTATATGACAAGTTATCTGCACACACTAAACTTAAAACTTCAGGGAAAAAGCAAAATCATTGCTGATACATTCAGGGAAACATAGGTATTTAAACTTAAACTGACTATGAATTTAGCAGATATTATCTGAGGACTGCATGCATTTCATATTGCAGAATGATACTGAATTCTTTTTTTAATTCAGAGCTATTTGTGGAAAGGAAGTTGTAATACAATTTCTGAAGAGAGTCAGGAGTTTTAATGAGTACAATTTATGCTTAAAATTTCTGCAGCTAAGAAAATAAAGTTAAGAGACAGAAGCAGAAAAGTATGTATAGCATATATTTAAAATACATGATATATAACATGTTGATATTTTAATATACTAAGCCTACCTATGAATTAACAAGATAAAGCATCAATAGAAAACATCAAAAACAAGATAAAGTATCAATAGAAAAATGAACAAAGGATATGAAAGTACAATTCACAATAGAAGAAATACAAATGGCAAACACAAATATGAAAATATATTTAATCTCACTAGTGAGAAAAGAAATTAAAACTTTTAATGCATGAAGTACTATTCTCCCCAATCCCAACCATAAGAACTAAAATATAAAAGGTTGTCAAAAGCCAGTTTTGTTGAGGATATAGGGAAATAGGAACGTTCATGAATCATTTATAGGAGTGGAATTTATCATAAACTTTAAATAGGGTTGTTTTGGCAATACTTACAATGCACATGCACTCTGACCTAATAATCCTATTGGGAAACAATTCCCCACTCCATGGGTCTCTCACATTACTACCCATTTTGAGAGTGAGGAACTTATGGTCCTTTGTTCTTGATAGCATTTCCAATAATCTTTATATAGTGAAAGACAGAGATAATTTCTCCCTCCAGTACAAAGGGGCAGGTTTTCTTACAGCTTCGGAAAATGGAGATAATATTTCATCCCAGAGCAAATATCAGGCATGATTATTGCCCATTATAAAAGACTCAGGTTCCCTGAGCTCAGGGTTTCTCTTCTGTAATGCAACCCAATGTGAGTGAAGGTGTCACAAGTACACACACATAATATACACATACACAAACTATTGATACTATGGCTACTGCTATTGTTGTGAATAGCAAACTGTCCTCTATCTCTGATCAAAAAAGTTTCATGTCTTCTACCAACATCACTGAAACTGTGGCAGGTTAACATGTTTGCTTTGCAAATGAGGTAAAATCTCAGATTCTTCACCCTTATTGCCAGATATCACTCTGAGGATTTTAACCTAACATGCAAAGATATTTGCATAAATGTCTTCATGGCAGTAATGTTTATATTGCCGAAAAACTGAAAACAACCTAAATGTCCATGAAAAAAACTCATTAATTAAATCATTACATAGCAACAATGGGATACTATGAACCCATAAAAAATGAATACATATAGCCCTATTCTTATTGAACATGAAAGACATCTGTGACAAGATAATGTTAAGTGTAAAAGCAAGTTTTGGAACACTACAGTATAGTTCTACTTTTATTAGTAAATTATTCTCTCTCACACTCTCTTTCACAAACACAAACACGCACACACACACACACACACACACACACACATATCATTATGTTACCAGTAGTTAACTCAGAATAGTGGGATATGGCATGATTTTAAATTTTTCTGCTTATCTATATTTTCTTGTTTTCCTAAAATGATCATGTGTTATTTGCGTATTTAAAAAATAAACGACTCATGCTAAAAAAATTCTGCAGCTGCCTTTGGAATTCATATCTCAGGAAGTATCTGAATTATAACACATCTGACCCATTAGCGAAGCTCATTTCAAAGAGGAACTGATTGAGCTGAAAGCAAACTATACCCACTACATAGACATAATGTCTTTCAGATTTTGGAGAGGAAAATATAATTGCACAAATAATTCTAAAATTTCTAGCTATGCAGCCAAACTCTGGGCTATGTCTGTGTCCATCTGGCTCTATGAAAGTATATTTTCCCTTATGTAACTTCTGAAATCTCTATTAAGACCATTAGAGATAGAAAGTTGGAGTTAGTGCTTTGAATAAATTCACCCTTGATTCCAGGTTAAGTCCTCTGTTCATGCCAGTATTATTGATTTGTAACTGTGTACTTTGAATGAATATAGTTATTAAAAATAATTTTGACTTCATTATATATCACTGCTAAAATTGACATTTAAAAATATATAAAACTATATACTTCACTATGATCATTATATGTAGATTATATAGATATGCCTTTCTTTTTTCCCATTTGAAATCCCCAACCTTACCAAAATTAATAGACTATGTAAATATATATTATATTCTGTTATAAACCCAAATGCTTACAGTTTTCCACACTCAACATTGTATTTCAGGATTCCTTTCCTGTTCTCATGCTATTCCTTCTGCTTAGAACCCCTCCACCATTTTTTTTTTTTTTTTTGAGACTGAGTCTCACTCTGTTGCCTGGGCTAGAGTGCCTGACATCAGTCTAGATCACAGCAACCTCAAACTCCTGGACTCAAGCGATCCTACTGCCTCAGCCTCCCAAGTAACGGGGACTACAGACATGCACCACTCGGCCTGGCTAATTTTTTCTATATATTTTTAACTGTCCAGCTAATTTCTTTCTATTTTGTTAGTAGAGATGGGGTCTCGCTCTTGTTCAGGCTGGTCTTGAACTCCTGACCTCGAGCGATCCTCCCGCCTCAGCCTCCCAAAGTGCTAGGATTACAGGCATGAACCACCACGCCTGGCCCCCTCCACCTTTCTTAACCTGTATAACTGATTAACATTTAATACTCAGTTTAGCCATCTAAGAAACTCTTCCCAAATTCCAGGTTGTGATCTACCCTCTTCTTTGATCCCATCATATTGTTGCATTAAGTTATTAAAGAAACATTTATTGAGAATGTTTTATGTATAAGACAATGTACTAGATTATCAGGATGTAAGTAAGAGTGAGCAACGTAGGCATGACTTCTGCCTTCATGGGGCTTATGGCTCATCTTGTCAGTTACCAAAGTAAAATAAAATCCATTGTTTCATCATTCTCCTCTAAGTTATAAGCTTCTTAATACCAAGGCCCATGTATATACGTATTAGTACCCTTAGTGCCTAGCACTGTCTTGAAATATAACAGGCACACAACATACATTTGTTGAACTGAACTCTCTGATTATTTCAAAATCAAAAATTTCATTTTTCCAAGTTATCAGTGCCATGACCTTCTCCTTTTGTGCTCTCTCCCTACTTACTGCAACTAACCTTTATATCACAAAGATAAGGGAACACATCCCATTAGGATAGCTGGGTTTAGGGGATGTTGGAAGAAAAGAAGGTATAGCTCAGAAACGTAAAGTTGACTCCAAACTATTTGTAGCACCTTTTCTATTTGTTCTGCTTGTATTCTCACTGTATTAACTCTATTTACTATCATGCATTCTTGAATCATTTCTTCTCTCATATAGTTGAGTTGAAGAAAACTCTGAATATGTGTTTATGTATACTTATGTGTATGCATGACAGACAAATTGGACATTTTCCTAAATTCTGATGTAGATGAGCCTCACATAAGAGTGAGCATTAGGTAGCCTTTGTAACACACCTGAAATGGCATGAGTGATACATGCACCCAATCCGTTGGATGAAATTGGGAAAATGTTAGGATCAATTTGGCATTTACACTTGACTTCCATTGCCCTCAAAATGCAGTATTAATGGCTTTTTATGTTCCAAATGATTTGCTTCCACGTTATCGTGCAAGAGTTCTTAGGATGGTACTTTACCAATTGACTTTAAGAAACTAAAATAGCAATGCTTAAGGTTGCCAATGAAAGATAAACTGTATTTTACACAGTAACATTAGATGAAGTAAGAATCAAGAGAGATATGAAAAGTTTTTTTACCATATGTTAGAGTGACTAAAACACAAGACCCCAGCCTTACATACTGACCTAATAATTGTCTAGATACATTTATGATTTTAAGATACAACAGCCTGAGGAAGTCATTATTATTTAACCCCTCCATACCCCATTCCTTGATTAATGCTGGCTTTGGCTCCCTATCCCTATCCCTAATCCTCATTCTTTCTCCCTCCCTCTCCCAGCACACACACACACACACACACACACATTTTCATAATCTATAAAAATTCATCCATGCAAACAGAAGATAGTGTGGGTACTGCATTTGTCTTCACCAGCTTCTTTATTATTTTCATAATGAGAAAAGATAAACTTTTGATGATTTTAAAAAGTGATTCTTGCCCATTTTACTTTAATGCTAATCATGCTTTTCACTTTTCCTCTGTGCTGTGAAGGAAAAACAAAATGCATACTCTAAATTGTAACCTTCTACAAGATTATCTTTGCCAAGACAGGTAAATACCTTTAAATTCTATTTTTGTGACAATTAGTATTTAGATCCAATGGGGGTAACTTGGTCTCTATAATGACAATAAAGTAACTCTACTATGCCCTATAGCTATGCATTTTTACTTTAAAGGGCTAAAATTGAAATAAAATACAGGTAACTAAATTGTATTTCAATCTCATAATTATTAGGACTTTAATCACATCACTTGACCATTTTTTTTTCTGTTTGCCAGTATTGTAAGAGCCATTTTGTGAAATACCTTTCAGCTTACTTTCCAGTAACAAAAAGAATAGATGAAATAGGTACTTGTCCTCCAGAAGTTCTACGACTACCCATGTATATTTTTATGCTATTCAAAAATAGCTTTTTTTCCCATGAATGTGCTATTTAAATGCAGGCAGATCTGAAATTTTAAGATTGTCATCAATTCTGAGAGAAAGAAGTACATGTTTGGTGCCTTCTTTGTTCCTTTAAGAAACCAATTTGATTCAAGGTCCCTTTCCCCCAGAATTGGACACTGAGGTTTTAAATGAATGCTATCAAAGGCATTATTAAATAGGGTTGTATCCAGTTGACCAGGGTTCATGCTAGGAACCATTTTAGAGATCTTCTAACATTTAAAATACAATTCTTCAATTATACTTCCCAGATAAAATAAAATTACTTTGAATGCATGCTCTAGTGGGCTTGCTCCTGATAATATGATGCTAAATGATCAAATCCATCCTTAGAGGAAAATGGATCTGATCAAAAAATGTAATGCATCATAAAAAAGGAAAAAGTGAAATGAAAAACAAAAGACCCAGGAACTACTAAAATGTGACCTCTCAAACAGTTTGCCATCTAAAGAATCTCATTTACCCCTTCTATATTGATGGATGTACTTGTATGCTGACTTGTCGAATTTATCTTTTTCATACCTAAACATAGTCTTCACCAATACATCATAAGAAACATTTATTTGGACTGACCCTTTGATACTTTTAGGGCTTTCAGGTTTCTGAAGTATTATTCTCTTCATGTCTGCTGAGTTTTAATGAATTTTGGGTATCTTACTGGCTGTAGGTAGGCTCTAGATGGATTCATATTTTGCTTTATTACGAGATTTCCATGGGGTGGGGTTGATTTCAGCAACTCAATGAATCATTCTGAATCATAATTTTAAAAATAACAGAAAGTGGCACACATCCATTAAAGAAAATTTAGAAAGTACAGGATATCTAAAAGAAAAAAACACAAAAATAAAAATTACTCAAAATTCTACAACACAGACATATTGTTTAAAATTTTTATTTTTTAGTATTTTCTATATATGTATGTGTGCATAAATATGTTAAAATCACATTCAAATTCTGCATTTTATATTCTGCTTTACTTACCTAAAATTAAATTATGTATATTTCCTATAATGTTAAATATTATTTTAAAACATGCTTTTTCATGGCATCAGTATTCTGTCATTTGGATGCATCATAGCTTGTTTAAATAATCCCCAATCTTTGGATATTTAGGCTGATTCCAAATGCTTGCTATTAAAATAATGTTCCTTTTAAACATGTCTTTCTGTGTATCTCTGATTGTTTCTTTAGAAAAGATTCCAAGCTGTGGAATTACTAGGTCATAGGATGTAAAGTGAAGGCTTTTCATACATAGTGCCAAGTTTTCCCCAAGATGATTTGCACTGATTTACACTTCATTATTATTGTATATGAGTGCCAATTTCACAATATTCTTGCCAGAATTAGCTATATTTTCAAAATCTTTTCCTAGTTTCATAGGAGAAAACTGTATCTCATTATTTAATCTGAATTTTGATTATTTGGAGGTTGAACATTTTTCACAGATTGGTATCATTTCTAAATTTTCTGTTTATGCACTCCTTCAATTTTCTTCAAAGGTATTCCATGATTTTTTAAATTGATTTGCATGTGATCTTCATATATTGAGGATATTAACCTTGTATATATTATCTATTTTTAAATTATTTTTCCCAGTTTACCATTTTTCTTATAGAGTTATTCATTGAGTTTTTTAAAGTGGTCTATAATCAAATGTGTTAATAGTTTTAATTATTCTCAAATGGTTTCTGCTTTAGGTGTCATGCTCAAAAAGTTCTTCCACGGGCCCAAGATTATATAAATGTTCACCATCAGTATTTCATGGTTTAGTGAGTGTACATACACACACACACACACACACACGCACACACATTCATACATACATATACACATATATTTATAAATGAGATTAAACTGTAATGTGATTAAGATAAGGGTTATTTTTGCCAAAGTTATGCATGACAGTTATGCTTGCTTTGAAAATTAACTTTGTCTATGCTTTTGAAGAGTTTACTTTCTCATAAATAAAAAATGTGGGAATTTTCAGTTTCTTGAAGGTTTAAAACAAATCAGCTATAAAACTATTTGGACCAGAGTTATTTTTCAGGTAATTTCTTTTAACTTTTATTTTCCCAACTTCTTTCATGGTTACTGGTCCATTTTGTTTTTTACTATTCTGTAATCAATTTTAACACTTTATATTTTTGCATAAAATTGTCCATTTCATTTAGATATTATAACATATTAGTATACAGTTTGCTAATATATTTATATATTCTTATGTAATTTTAATATATTTTCAATAATTCATTCATAATTTTGAGTCTCTATATTTCTATCATATCATCTCTTTCTCTCTCAAATCATGATTGTAATATTGTGTATTATGCTGTTACAATCATGACTTGAGAGTGGGGATATGAATGAATATTTGCATGTTACATCCCTGATAAAGGGCTGATAACTAGAATTTCTATAGAACTCAGGAAAATCAGCAAGAAAAAATTAAACAACCCTATCAAAAAGTGGGCAAAAGACATGAACTGAAACTTTTCAAAAGAAGATAGACTAATGACTAACAGACATATGAAAAAATGTTAAACATTTCTAATCATCAGGGAAATGCAAATCAAAACCACAATGAGATATCACTTATCCCCAGTGAGAATGACCTTTATTAAAAAGTCCTCAAACAATAAATTTTATTGTGGATGCAGAGAGATAGGAATACTCCTACACTGCTGGTAGGACTGCAAACTAGTAGCACCTCTGTGGAAAGCAATATGGAGATACCTCAAAGAGATACAAGTATAACTACCATTTGGTTCAATAATCCCATTACTAGGCATCTACCTAAAAGAACAAAAGACAGTCTATTAAAAATATATCTTCACTCGAATGTTTATAGCAGCACAATTCACAACTGAAAAGATGTGGAAACAACCCAAGTGCCCATCAATACATGAGTGGATTAATCAAATGTGGTATGTGTATACCATGGAGTTCTACTCAGACACAAAACAATGGTGAATCTAGCACCTCTCGTATTATCCTGGATAGAGCTGGAGCCCATTCTACTAAGTGAAGTATCACAAGAATGGAGAAACAAGCACCACATGTACTCACCATTAAATTGGTATTAACTGATCAACACTTAAGTGTATATACATTAATAACATTCATTGGGAGTCAAGCAGATGGGAGGGGGAGGAGGGGATGGGTATACACACACGTAATGGGCGCGGTGTGCACCACCTGGGGAATGGACATGCTTGAAGCTCTGGCTTGGGTGGGGCAAGGGCAATATACATAACCTAAATATTTCTACCCCCTTAATATGCTGAAATTAAAAAAAATTAAAAAGAAACCATAAGAATTCTAGAGGAAAATGTAGGAAAAACTCTTCAGTGCAATCCCCATCAAAATACCAATGTCTTATTTCACAGATCTAGAAAAAATAATCCTATGTTTTGTATGGAACCAGAAAAGAGCCCAAATAGTCAAAGCAATCTTAAGTAAAAAGAACAGATTTGTAGGCATCACATTATTACACTTCAAACTATACTACAAGGCTATAGTAACCAAAACAGCACGGGATTGTCACAAAAATGAAAAAATAAAGCAATAAAATAGAAGAGAGAATCCAGATATGAAACCATCTACATACAGTCAATCGATCTTCAACAAAGCAGGCAACAACATACACAGGAGGAAAAAATGCCCCATTCAATAAATGGTGCTGGTAAAATCAGATAGTCATATGCAGAAGAATGAAACAGTACTCCTATCTCTCACCACTCACAAAAATTAATTCAAGATGGATAAAAGACTTAAATGTAAGGCATGAAACCATAAGAATGTGATGCTTTAGTTCCGCTTCTTATTCGAAAATCCAAAGGAGATATGGTTCTAGTTTATATCAGTGATTCATGGTGACCATGAGGCTATTGTAACTTTGGAGTCAGCCCAGAGGATTCTGAGTCCTCCAAACCTAGTGTTTCTTGCACTGATTCTAAAGTGCCACAACCTGTCTCCAGGAATATAAAACTACAACATCTAGAAGAATGACAAGCATTAACAAGAATATATGGATTTTTTTCTACTCCAAGCCAATGATAGTAAATGGAAGCAAGTCCATGTAACAAATATATACTGAGCAACTATGATGTGCCAAGCACTCTTCTAGAACTGTAGATTGAAGATACAAATAAAACAGACAAGATCCCTGGATTTATTAAACTTACTTTCTGATCCTTTAACAGTACTCTAAACTTTAAAAATGAAAAAAAAGAAGTAGGAAATATCAAAGCAAATGTTATCATTTTTGTTGTTTATTTGTTTTCTGGGAAGATGATCTTTCTAGAAGGCAATTTAAAAATGAGGAGAAATATGATATAATCAGCAAAAAAGAAAAAAAGGCCAGCATCAAAGATATGAGACAATTTGAACATAGGCCTATTTTGGAAAAATCAGTAAAAGGAGCAAGTGGAAAGAAGGTTTGTTTCATAGGAGAAAAATAAAATAATGTGAAATGTCATATAAGAAATAAGAAACACTCATGTCAATTTCTAAAGCTAATTCTTATCATGGAATTAAACCTAAATGTATACCTAGATCTAACTGATTAACTTCCAAGTACATCATTAAATAATTTCATTTAAATAATTATTGAACACCTGTTATATGCCATGTACTATGCTAGGCATACGACAATAAACAAAGCACATTTACCCCCTGCTCTTCATTCTGTAGTCAATATGAAGTGTATTGAGTATAATGATGGAGGGTACAGGGGCTTATGAGAGTATATGTTATATTTTTATCAAATCTTATGGGGAAAAGAAAGGCTTTTTGAGAAAGCAACATTTTATCTGAAATTTGAAGGATAAGTTGGGCAAGGAAAGAAGGCTAAGAAAACAGTGTTTCAAACTGAAGGAACAACATATGTGAAGGCCTGAACTAAGAGAAAGGGCATGGCATGTTTCAAGAACAGAAAGAAGATCAGAGTGTCTGGGGGGCTAGAAAACCAGATTGTGCAGGGACCCAAAAATAAGGTAATGATTTTGGATGCTGTCCACTAAAAGGAATTAGTCGTGTGAATGTTATTGCGTTTACAAATCTTGAAAGATCATTCTGTTTAGTGTGAAGAATGAAATGGAAAAGAAAATGATATAAGAGAGGCTCTGAGAAGACCCATTTTAACTTCTATATTCAAGGCCATCATGTCTGAATTTTCCAGTATTGGAGAAGAAAAGAGAACAAGGGGGTTTTAATGAAATTCAGAATTTTAGGAGTTACAAGGGTCGCTATAGATACCCTCCACTCTTGTAATTCTTGGAGGGTAAAATTGGGAGATACACAGAGCTCTCTCACCTATATCACATTTGAGGGTTCTTCCCCCTGGAGCTCAATTCCTGAACTCAACATACATTAATATTTCTTTGAAAATAGAAAGTGAGGGGGTAAAGTATAAGACACTGTCAAATTTATTAATTCAGTCAATAGATTTATGAGTGTCTACTAAATCACAGGCACTATTCCAGGTATTAATGATACAGCTATGAACGAGACAGCAAGGTATCACTTTCACTAGGCTCATATTCTAGTGAAGGGAGACAGACAACAAAAACAATACAATTCTGGTTAGAGATAAACCTTATGAAGAAACACCTAATATGAAGAAAAAAGCAGCCCTTTATCAGATGTGTAACATGCAAATATTTTCTCCCAGTTTGTAGGTTGGTTGTAGGTTCTCCCATTTTGTGATAGTTTCCTTGGCTGTGCAGAAGCTTTTTAATTTGATCAGGTCCCATTTATTTATTTTTGTCATTGCTGTGTTTGCCTTTGGGATTTTCTTCATAAATTATTTGCTTAGGCCAGTGTCTATAAGACTTTTTCCAGATTTTCTTCTAGAATTCTTATGGTTTCATGCCTTAGGTTTAACTCTGTTATCCACCATGAGTTGATTTTTTGTGAGAGGTGAAAGTTGTGGATCCTGTTTCAGTCTTCTACATGTGGCTATCTAATTTTCCCTGCTGATAACTAGAAACTGTATAGAACTCAGGAAAACCAGCAAGAAAAAAATCAAACAAGCCTATCAAAGGACATGAATGGAAACTTTTCCAAAGAAGATAGACTAATGGCCAACAAACATATGAAAAAATGTTCAACATCTCTAATCAAGGAAATGCAAATCAAAACCACAATGAGATATCACTTATCTCCAGTGAGAATGGCTTTTACCAAAAAGTCCCAAAACAATAAATGTTGGTGTGGATGTGGAGAGATAGGAACACTCATACACTGCTGGTGGGACTACAAACTAGTACAACCTCTGTGGAAAGCAATATGGAGATACCTTTAAAGAGATACGAGCAGAACTGTCATTTGATTCAGCAATCCCATTACCGGGCATCTACCCAAAAGAACAAAAGACACTTTATAAAAAAGACATTTGCACTTGAATGTTTATAGCAGCACAATGCACAACTTCAAAGATGTGTAAACAACCCAAGTGCCCATTAATGCATGAGTGGATTAATAAAATGTGGTATATGTATACCATAAAGTTCTACCAAGCCGCAAAAACAATGGTGATCTAACACCTCTTGTATTATCCTGGATAGAGCTGGAACCCATTGTACTAAGTGAAGTATCGCAAGAACAGAAAAACAAATATGACATGTACTCACTATCAAACTGGCATTATAGTAATAACATTCATCAGGTGTCAGGCAGTTGGGAGGGGGAAGAACGGGATGGGTATATACCCACCTAATGGGTGTGGTGTGCACCGTCTGGGGGATGGACATGCTTGAAGCTCTGCCTTGGGTGGGGCAAAGGCAATATACATAACCTAAACATTTTTATCCCCTTAATACGCTGAAATAAAAAACAATAAAAAGAGAAAGATGCAATAGAGAGTAGCTGCCAGTGGTGATGGGATTAGGTAAACATGTGTTTAGATTGAGTGATCAAAGAAAGCATCTCTATGGCAATAATATCTTAGCTGTGATCTGCATTAAAATAACATTATCCTAGATCAGAAGGCATAGTATTCTAGGCAAGGAGAATGAAAATTAGAGGTTCCCTAGGAAAGGATGAGTTTGTTGTTTATAAGGTGCAGAAAAGTCAACATGACTGGGGCTTAACAAGCAAGGAAAAAATGGTAGATGAGGTTAGAGAGGCATGTAGTGGGGCCAGATCATCTAAAGCTTTTGTAGATCATTGTACATATTGGGGGTTTATTTTGAGTGTGATGGGAAGCCACAACAACTCAATATTAATCATGCACAATCCTAAATGCACAGTTTACATCTACCTAATAGAATGTCATCCACTGTTACATGGAAGGTCTTTAAAAGGAGGCAGATAGCTGAATATCTGCACTTAGTCAAACCAAGGTCTCTAAGAAAAATAAAGAAGCCAATTATAGTCCCTTGTGAGATCAATTTAGCAATAGCGGCAAGTGTCTGCTAGAGTCTGGACTGAACTTACACTGCCATCGCATGTACTCAAACAGTAATCAGAGAGCAACTGCATATACAGTCACCTCCAAACTTGGACTCATGGCTTGGAAATACTTAACAGACTTTGCTTGAAGAAATCCTTGAGAATAATCATTGGTAGAGTCAGAAAAAGCATTTGGTTTTCTAACATATCATGAAATTTCAAAATGATCAGGAATCAGCCTTTAAATTGTTCCTAGATTTTTAGGCACAGAGTTTTGACTGCCCAACATTCTGCCTGTAGAAAGAAAAGATAGCCTATGTGTTTCCATAGCAAAGGCAAATATTACCAAGAACAAATCCTAACTTAAGGGCTTATTTTGCTTCTAAAGCAAGAAGAAAAAGAACTCTTCCCTTTTGGATAAAATGATTTCATGACAATAAGCATATGTATTAAATCATTTTCTTTCTTGAGAGTAATAATATAGAGTAAGCCAGAACAGAAACATGTAAAAAGCCAAAATTCCTGCAATTCGAATTGTCATGGCTTTCTCTTACATTCCTCAGAAAGTTCATTTTTGTTTAGTCAGTCACTTAAATTCTTTCCTTACTTGTCTTGATTCGTTTCCATAATAATCATTTTTTATGTGACTGTCAAACTTTTGCATTGTGACAGTCTAAATTAGTGTTTTGATAGTTCTCCCTTTCAAAGAGGCAACAAAGAAGACAACCGCCAAATAAATGACAGGAACTATACAAACTGGGGATACTGTGCCCCAATAAAACCAGAATATGTTCTATCATATTACTTAGTTACTGGCTAAAATGCACTTGTCAAACAACTCATTTGGTAGGCTTTGGGACTTCTTAAACTCGAAAGTTTTTGTTTTTAACATATATATTGGGTGTTCAACAAATGTTTAAGAATATAAGCACAAACATAACTGATCAAGTAACTAACTAATAGGAGATCAAGGCAAGCAAAGTTCAACAATGTTAACTAAGTTATTCAATTTTTACAATTAGTAAATATTGAAGCTATAATTTCAACTCAAGTCTATTTCCAAAATGCATGCTATCTCCACTTTACCACTTATTAATAAATAAGTGAACAAGTGAACAAAAAAGAGAACTCTGTAAATTAAAGAATATCTACCACTAGAAGTAAAGCATTTTTTTCTTATAGGTAAAGTTCAGGTGCTATATTTGACAAACTAGCCATTCAATACACCACTAGCTAAGTACACAAATTACAAGGTTATCTTAAATTATAAAAACTTCTTGTTTATAACTAAAGTTCTATCAAAAATTAACTTACATGACTTTCAGTTTTATATCCTATAGTTAGCAAGATAAGAAGAACAATAGAAAGGGAGCCAAGAAAAGACACTTAAATAACCAGAAGGGATTTTTAAAATCTGCCTTTAGCCACTATCTCAAAATATGCCAAAAATTCTTTAATTGTACATTACAAATTACACAGACATTTCTATAAATACAAAGGGTGTCATAAAGGGCTCCCGGTGCGCTGCGGGCAGGCGGTGCGGCTCACTCACGTGCTCACCGGCAAGAACCTGCACACGCACCACTTCTCGTCCCCGCTGTCCAACAACCAGGAGGTGAGCGCCTTTGGGGAAGATGGTGAAGGTGACGACCTGGACCTGTGGACGGTGCGCTGTTCCGGGAAGCACTGGGAGCGGGAGGCTGCAGTGCGCTTCCAGCACGTGGGCACCTCCGTGTTCCTGTCTATGACGGGTGAACAGTATGGGAGCCCCATCCGTGGGCAGCATGAGGTGCACGGCATGCCCAGCGCCAACACGCACAATACGTGGAAGGCCATGGAAGGCATCTTTATCAAGCCCAGTGTGGAGGCCTCTGCAGGTCACGATGAACTCTGAATACCTGGATGGATAGACAGACAGAGGGTGGCAGAGTGGGGCGCCTGCAGGGCCACTCTTGGTGAAGATTTTGGGTTTGTAGGGGTCCTCAAGTGCCTTTGTCATTAAAGAATGTTGGTTTGCAAAAAAAAAAAAAAAAAGAAAGAATTATGGCCTTTTCCATACTCTTCACTTTTTGTACATTGTAAAGGCTAGTATGGCCTTTTCCATACTCTTCACTTTTTGTACATTCTACTTTTAATTTATGAACATCTTCATATAGTGTATTTAATTAGATTTGCAGTTAAAATATTATAAATTTAATTGGCTGTGTCTGTCTTTAAATGTGTGTTTTTATGATCTGTCAAGAGTTCAAGGGATTTGGATTGATCAAAAAATATGATATGACCCAAAAAGTTAGTATTAATAATGTAAAACAAACATTGTGTGGCATTTGGGCATGGTTGCAAGAGGGGAGGCAAATAAGTCCCTCACAGCCGGAGTCTGTCTAAAAGCTATGGAGCAGGGGTCTCTCCTCAGAAGGGGAGGAGGACAAGGGAACTGCCAAGGGGGAGAGGGATCAGAGAGGGGACTTATTTTTTAGATGATATCACTCCGGAACATGGTGAGCAGTCTCTGGGTCAGAGAGCTCCAAAATGACCATAGATAGCAGCTTGGGTGGGATCTTATAACCACAAGGCTCCATCTTATCAATGATCAGCACATGTAGGGTGAGGTTTCGCAGTTTATGCAAATCAGGCTGGCCCTAACTTGCTGCAAATCTGCTTTGGGGGACTATTTAAAAAATAATTGGATGTGTAAAAATTCAAATTTGGCATTGGTGAGCTTTTTCAGCTAATGGGTTTCATCCTTCAGTGAAGAAATAACCTAGAGAGCCAATGCACAGAGGCCATCTTTGACCCATTTTTTTCATTAAAATCACAGTAACAATCACAACCAATAAACACACATTTGAAGATCTTTGTATATTTGTGTATACTCATAATTGCTACTTATGAGTTTTCATAGCTTCAATGTCTCTCTCTACACATACACATATGCACATGTGACTATTTAGAGAGTATCTGCTAAAATCTACCAGCAGGGGTCTCTCCTCAAAAGGGGAGAAGGACAGGGAACTCCCAGAGGAGAAGGGGATCAGAGAGGAGACTTATTTATTTAAGTGATATGACTTTGGAGCAGGCATCCGTATGTCACCCGCAGGCCAAATATGAGCCGCCTAGCACATTTATCTGGCCCTCCAGGTGTTTTTGCCACCACTGCCTGTCCTGCTTAGCGGGCGACTCATCCCGGGCCCACAGTGCACACTCTCCAACGGTCTGAGGGACAGTGAACTGGCCCCCTGTTTAAAAAGTTTGAGGACTCCTGCTTTGGAGCATGGTGACCAGTCTTTAGGTCAGACAGCTCCAAAGAACCATAGCATCTTGGGGTCTTATAATCACAAGACTCTATCTTATCAATGACTGGCACATATGGGGTGAGGTTTCATAGCTTATGCAAATCAGGCTGGCCCTAAATTGCTATATTGTCATATATAGTCATGTTCCCAAGGTCTTCATACCTAAATAAGAAAATAAGCAAATGATTTAAAGGGTATATTTAATGTAGTAGACATTTTTGGTAATAAGTAAAGAAAAATAATCATTTCAATTAGGAGATAAGCAGCCATGCAAGTACAGTTTCAAATACAATGATTTTGACATGAACCACATAGACTCAATTTATATTTAAAATACAGTTGACCCTTGAATGACATGGGCTTGAACACAGGTCCACTTATACGTGGATTTTCTTCTACTTGTGTCACCCCTGAGACAGCTAGACCAATGCTTCCTCTTCCCCTTCCTCAACCTACTCAACATGAAGACAATGAGGATGAAGACCTTTATGACAATTTACTTCCACTTAGTGAAGAGTAAATATATTTTCTCTTCCTTATAACTTCGTTAATAACATTTTCTTTTCTCTACCTTACTTTATTGGAAGAATATAGTATATAATACATATACAAAATATGTGTTAATCAAACATGTTATTGGTAAGGTTTTGGTCAAGAGTAGGCTATTAGTAGTTAAGTTTTGAGAGAGTCAAAAGTTATACTCAGATTTTCAACTGTTATACTCAGATTTTCAACTGTGCCAAGAATCAGTGCTCCTAATTCTCACATTGTTCTAGTCCACTGTACATTTATATTTAAAGTTATATTTGTATGTGTGTATGTTTATGTGGTTTATCACCACCTGGAAATATTAAAGAAAAATCTTAAAATAAGATCAGAATTCTGTGAAACTATTTGCAAACCATAGATAATTTCTCCATCAACTAGTCAGAAAATATGAATTTCAACTGGCATATTTTTCTAAGTAGAGCACAAATTTTCCCATGAAGAAGATATGTTTTGCCATGATTCGAGTGTTTGCCCCCTCCAAAACTCATGCCGAAATTTAATTGCCATTGTAATAGTATTAAGAAATGGGATCTTCCAAAGGTGACTGGGACATAAGAGCTCCATTCTCATGGGTGGGATTGATACCATTATGAAAGGAAGAGTTTGACCCCCTCTTACTCTCTCCTGCACTTCCGTAGTGGGATGATACAGCAAGAAGGCTTTCACAAGATGCTGACTCTGCAGTCTTGGACTTCCCAGCCTCCAGAAACACGAGCCAATAAATTTGTATTCATTACTCAGTCTGTGGTATTTTGTTAGAGCAGCACAATACAGCCTAAGACATGTTTTAACACAGCAATTTTTAGGAAATGTAAAAAATATTTATCTAGACTGGTTGTGACCTGTTTCATTAGTGAAATCCTTTTAGTTACATACACATGGCCAAGAGTATCTCAGTTTGCACTATTTGCCCTTTGTACCATTGTGGAGTAAAGATAATTTTTTTTCAGCAGCCCCAACACCCTTTAATATTCACCCTTTGCTTTAGGTACTGATCCTCACTTCCCAGAACACAAGTACTCTCATATCCACGGCAAAGCATCCTACTTGGAATGCCCAGTATTTCAAATGCTGTCTTCTATTTCCTGTTTATATCAAAACATGACTTTCATAAGTACCATGCCCTTGGGAACCTAAGTGACTAGAGTTTCTCTGATGAACTCATTCAAGTTTAAGTGCTAATGGCTTAATGTTTATCCCTCTTTAATGACATTGTATCTTCCTCCTGTACTTAAGTCAGAAAGGTAGGCAATTAAATGACATTTAAAACAGGAACTATTTGAGGTTAGGAGAAATTTGAAAGACCTCTCAAAATATACCATTTGATCCACTGCCCACTTCAACTATGTCTAAAGAGATGTTGTTTAATCATGTAACTGGAGGAGTAAATTCAAGGAATCTCTTAAATAATTTCCTCTCAATTGTATTGAAATATGTGTAAAAATCATAGAATCAAAGATGTTCATAGTATTGATTTATGGTGCTATAATAGACATAACCTAAATGTCCAAATATGGGTACCAGGAAAATAAATTACCAATCAGTCATAGAGTGAGATACAATGTAGACATTACAAGTGACATCAAAGTATTTTTTTTTGTAGAAAAAAAATTTTTTTAAGATTAGATTATTGACTCAGCATTAGAATTTGAGAAAGACAAATTTCCAGATTATTAGTGAAATAATTTAGTAGTTTGTTTTCTTAACATGAGTGGGGGCATACTTTAATCATTAGGGAGGAATCCTGTGTCATATTCCTAAGTATATTGGATTAATGTCATATGTACATCGGGTTAACTAGGGAAAAGGATATTTTAAACAGCATTAATCATTTATATTCAAGGGTAAGATATAAAGAATAATCAATTATATTTAATTTCTGAAATCATGAAAAACTTTTCTAGTTTTTCATCAACTAATAATGATAATTATTTTGTTTAAAATTTCTAGTTTCAAATTTAAGCTTTTTTTTTCCCCCTCAGGTCACTTGCATCAGTCTCTCCTCTATAAAATCTGATATTTGAAAAAAACACAAAATATATGCAATACTCATATTTTTAATGTTATAGGGTTTTAAAAATTATGAACGATATCAACACTTGTATGCAGGTCAAACATTACAGAGGCGTACAAAGAAAAAGTTATTAATCTCTCCTTCACCCTCTCCAGTCTCATCCCCCTCAGAAGCTTATGTTAACATTTCAATATATATCCTCCACACCAAACAAATATGTACATATGCATTTATCCAAACACAAATGTATAAATATAAAGTTTCTGTTTCATAAAGTCAGAATCAAATCATTCACATTAATCTATATATTAATTAGGATTCTTTTGGTTGCAAGTAACAGAACAGAAAGTACTTTAAGTAAAAATGGGGATATTGATTCACATAACTGAGAAGGCTTCAAGAACAGCTGGATATAGGGGTTTATTTTTTCTTTATTTCTTATCTGAAGAATATTTTTCTTTTTTTAATTTTATTTTTTTTATTTTAGTGTATTATGGGGGTACAAGTGTTAAGGTTACCTTTATTGCCCATGCCCCCCTCCCCCAAAGTATATTTTATATGGAAACATGATTATAAGAAATTATGAGAAAATGTGAAAATTCAAGTTATAAACCAGTGCATATATCATATTTTTATAAACACACACACACATCTAATAAATAATGATTATCTTCAGATGGTGGGTTCATAGACAAATTCTTATCATTTTGTCTACATTTTCTAGCTTTGTAGATAAAAACAAAAACATGTATTTATTTTTATAATAAAAAAGACTTTTAAAAATTAGTAGCTGATACATTGCATTAAATAGATAACCATGAGTAATGTGAGAATAAGTTATTCATCATCATATCCTGAACACCTAGCATTATCCAGAACACAGTAGATAATTAAGATTTTCAATCAAAGGGAAGTCATACAAGTTATTGGTTTCCAGATTAATCATTTCTATAGGGTTTTAGAAGTATATTCAATGTATCCTGCTCATTTTTACCCATTCCTTTTGAAAAGTTTTAGGGTGGGCTTTAAAATTTCATTTTAAAACCATCATATGATTATGAAGTAGATTTAAGATATAAAGTTAATAAAATATAAGTTTTAGAGGCTACTTCATAATGTTCTAGTAACTTAATTTCTTGAAAGGTTTCAAATAACAAAACTATTTCCTTGTAATGATATTATAATAATGCTTTCTGCTTAAATAACATCCATCTCTACTCCACCTCAGCCCTCATCTTAGATCTCATTATTGCATGGAATTTCCTTGTTACCTAATTGTACTCTTCCTAGCTTTCTGATTATTACCAATTATCACATAGTAATAACTCCTGCAATGATTCATTGGCCTCACTATCCAGCTAGCATCCTATATCCAAATGTTTTAGTTACATTCTTACCAATTTCCTGGACCTCCTAACTCCCTTGTCCTTGCATTATACCTACCAGGCTGAACCCCAACCCCGAATTAGCCTAACTAACCATTTTCCTGAATTCCATTCCTGCTTTGTGCAAGTTGCTTCAAGAAAGACACATCACCATTCTGATTAGGTACACTAAATGTCTATGATATTGAAGATACTGTCCTTTCCCCACTGTGTGTTCCTGGCACCTTTGTAAAAAAAAAAAGTAAGTTCACTGTAAATGTGTGGGTTTATTTCTGTGTCCTCTATTCTCTTCCATTGTTCTCTATTCTCTTCCATTGTCTGTTTTTATGCCAGTATCATGTTGTTTTGGTTACTATAGCATTGTACTATAATTTGAAGTAGGTAATGGGATTTCCTCAGTTTTGTTCTTTTTGCTCAGGATGACTTTGGCTATTCTGGGTCTTTTGGATTACATATAAATTTTAGAAACTTTTTATTTTTGTAAAGAATGTCATTGGTATTTTTGACCGTTGACCAAAATTGGAACTTTGGTCACTGGGACCAAATGATCATTGGAATCAATCTAGGAATTGCAATGAATCTGTAGATTGTTTTGGGTAGTATGGATATTATGATGATATTGATTCTTCCAATCCATGAACATGGAATATCTTTTCATTTCCTTGTGTCCTCTTCAATTTCTTTCATCAATGTTTTATAGTTTTCATTGTAGAGATTTTTCACTTCTTTGATTAAATTTATTCCTAGGTATTTCATTTCACTTGTAGCTATTGTAAATGGAATTACTTTATGGTTTCTTTTTCAGATTGTTCACTGCCAGCATATAGAAATGCTACTAATCTTTTTATGTTTATTTTGTACCCTGCAACTTTACTGAATTTATTAATCAGTTCTAATAGTGTTTTGGTGGAATCTTCAGGTTTTTCTAAATATAAGATATCATCTGCAAACAAAGACAATTTGATTTCTTCCTTTCCAATTTGCATGCCATTTATTTCTTTCACTTGACTAATTTTTTTCTAGCTAGGATTTCCAGCACTATGTTGAATAACAGTGGTGAAAGTGAGCATCCTTGTCTTGTTCCCCAGATCTTAGAGGAAAGGCTTTCAGTTTTTTCCTCATTTAGTATGATAATAGTTGTGAGTCAGTCATATGGCCTTTAGCCTGTTGAAGTATATTTCTTCTATACCCTGGCTTTGAGAGTTTTTATCATGAAGGGATGTTGAACTTCATTAAATGCTTTTTGGCATAAATTGAAATGATCATATTTTTTCCTTCACTCTATTGAAATATGTATGACATTTATTGATTTGCATATGGTGAACCATCCTGCATCCCTGGGATGAATCCCACTTGATCATGATAAATGATCTTCTTAATGTGTTCTTGAATCTGCTAGCATTTTGTTGATAATTTTTGCATCTGTGGTCATCAGAGATATTGGCCTTTAGTTTTCTTTTTTGTTTTGTCTTTTTCTGGTTTTCATATCAGAGTAATTTTTATACCCCTATAATATGCTTAAATAAATTTTAAAAAGAAAAAGAAAAGCAAATAAAAAATAAAATAAAATAAAAAAGAATAAATTTGGAAAAATTCCCTTCTCATTTTTTTGGAATAATTTGTGGAGGATTGGTATTAGTTTTTCTTTAAATATTTGGTAAAATTAATCAATGAAATCATCAGGTGCTGTGCTTTTCTTTGATTGGAGACTTTTTATGGAAGGGGAAAAACTGGATATACATAGGCAGAAGAATGAAACTAAACCCATATCTCTCACCACATACAAAAATCTAATCAAAATGGATTAAATACTTAAATCTAATACCTAAAGCTATAAAATACTAGAAGAAAACTCTAGGGAAACACTCCAGGACATTGGTTTGGGCTAAGATTTCTTGAATAATACCTCAAAAGCACAAGCAACCAAAGCAAAAATGGACAAAATGGATCACATCACACAGAAAAGCTTCTGCACAGCAAAAGAAACAATCAACAGAATGAGGAAGAAAACCCACAGAATGTGAGAAAATATTTGCAAACTATCCATTTTATAAGGGATTCATAATCAGAATATATAAAAAGCTCAAACAACTCAATAGGAAAAAATCAAATAATCTAATTAAAAATGGGCAAAATATTGTATAGACATATCTCAAAAGAAAATATACAAAAGGCCAACAGGTATATGAAAAATGCTCAAGATCACTAAGCATCAGAGAAATGCAAATCAAAACTATAGTGAGATATCATCTCACCCCAGTTAAAATGGCTTTTATCCAAAAGGTAGGCAATAATGAATACTGACAAGGATGTGGTTGGTAGGAATATAAATTAGTACAGCTGCTATGGAGAACAGTATGGAGAATCCTCATAAAACTAAAAATAGAATTGTCATATGATCCATCAATCCCACTGCTGGATATATATCCAAAAGAAAGAAAATCAATATATCAACGAGATATCTGCACTCCCATGTATTGCAGCACTCTTCACACTAGCCAAGATATGGAATCAACCTACATGTCCATTGATGGATGAATAGATTTAAAAATGTGTTACATACACACAATAGAATATTACTCAACTATATAAAGAATAAAATCCTGTCATCTGCAGCAAAGTGGATGAAACTGGAGGACTAACATATTAAGTGAAATAAGCCAAGCAAAAAAATACAAATGGCACATTTTCTCACTTATATGCAGGAGCTAAAAAAAAAAATTGAACTCATGAAGATAGAGACTAGACTGATGGTTACCAGATGTTGAGAAGGGTAGTCGGGAGGGGGTGATAAAGATGGGACTAATGGGCACGAAATGAGTTAATGGGTTAATGGGCACAAAAATACAGTTAGGTAGAAAAACTAATAAAATCTAGTAGTTGGTAGCACGAGCAGGTGACTATAGTTAACAACTTATTGTGTATTTCAATATAATTAAAAGAGTGGAATTGGAATGTTCTCAGCACAAAGAAATGATAAGTGCTTAAGGAGATGGATACCCCAATTACCCTGATTTGATCATTACACACTGTATGCCTTTATCAAAACATCACATATACTTCATAAAAACTATGCACAACTATTATGTAATCATAAAAATTAAAATAAAAAAGTTTTTTAAAAATCTATCATATAACATTTCCATTCAGCCCCCATTTTCAATTCTTTCTTTCAATTTCTAAATAATTATCTCCCTACTGATTCTATTGTAGCAATCATTATGGAACTTTTCTCTTCCCCTTAATCCCTGTAAACCTTCCCAATTATTGTCAAATTTCTTAAATAAGTAGTCTGCACTCACTGCATACTCACTGTTTTTTGTTTTATTTCAACTCCTTTCATTCTAGGTTCAACATCTAGCAAGCTATAAAAACTTAGATTTACTACAAAGCACCAGTTTCAATGACATCCTCCCAATTCTCATCCTAATTTATTTAACTGTATAATTTGTTACCTTCGACAGCCCATCATTCCAAACTTTTCTCTTCTATTAATTTCTGTACTGTTTTTTCATTTGTTTATGGGGTGTTTTTTTGAGCCATCCAGTGAGCTTTTATTTTCAGTTATATTATTTTTAAATTCTAAAGTTTCCATTTGGTTTTTAAAAATATCTTATGTTCAAACAACCCCATCAATAAATGAGCAAAGGACATGAACAGAAACTTTTCAAAAGAAGACAGAATAATGGCCAGCAAACATATAAAAAAAATGCTCAACATCTCTAATCATTAGAGAAATGCAAATCAAAACCACAATGAGATATCACCTAACCCCAGTGAGATTGGCCTCTATCAAAAAATCTCAAAACAACAAATGCTGGCAAGGATGTGGAGAGACAGGAACACTTTTACACTGCTGGTGGGATTGCAAATTAGTGCAACTTCTGTGGAAACGAATTTGGAGATATCTCAAAGAGCTAAAAATAAAAATACCATTCAATTCAGCAAATGCACTATTAGGCATCTGCCCAAAAGAGCAAAAGACATTCTATAATAAAGACGTCTGCACCTGAATGTTTATGGCAGCACAATTCACTATTACAAGGATGTGGAAGCAACCCAAGTGTCCATCAATTCATGAGATTATTAAAATTTGGTATATTTACACAATGGAATATTACTCAATTATAAGAAACAACAGTGATCTAGCACCTCTTATATTTTCCTGGATAGAGCTTGAGCCCATCCTCCAAAGGGAGGTATCACAACAATGGAAGAATAGGCTCCACATGTACTTGCCATCAAATTGGAACTAACTGATCAACACTATGGTGCTCACACGTTAGTAATATTCTCCAGGGATTAGGGGATGAGGGGGTAAACTCACAACTAATGGATGCATTGAGCATTGTAGAGGTGAAGAGCATGTCTCTAATTCTCACTTGGGTGCGGCAAAGTCATAAAATGTAACCAAATTATTTGTACCCTCATAATATCCTAAAATAAAAAATATATACCTATATCTTATGTTTCTTTGCTGAGACTTTTTATTTTTTATTTGTTTCAAAGATGGCTGTTGTCATTATCTTCTTTTCTTTTCTTTTTAATATTCTTCTGTCTCCTTCATGTGTTCCTTTTTCAAATGTCTCTCATTTAAGATATTCCCTGGTGTTCTGTTCCTGATCCTCTTTTCCTGCTATTCACTCTCTATTGGCAATTGCTTTCTCTCCCGCACCTTCAACATAATGAATGTGATCCACACCATCTGGGGGATGGTTAGGCTTGAAGCTCTGGCTCGAGGTGGAAGGGGGGGCAAGGGCAATATACGTAACCTTAACATTTGTATACCCATAATATGTTGAAAAAAATAAAAGATCTCACTGAGATATTAATAGTAAAAAAAAAAAAAATCCTAATGAATTGCTTAACCCCTGATTCTCTTCTAAAGTGTATACCAAATTTATATCTGCCTAATAATAAGGTTATTAAGTGTGAAATGTCCTATTTCCTTAAGTACTAAGTTTGACAGTCGATATCTCTGACATTTCACGTTGATACTTCTTGTTTTATGTTCATTAGGAAGGTCTTTCTAATGCATGCTGTGTCTTGCAATTATATTTCAAAATTTTTTAAAAGCAATTTTTGTGAAACCATGGATAAGTCAAAATTTGTGTTATTTTCAAATATGAGTTCTGTCGTGGAACCAATGTAGTGCAGACAGCTTGAACTATCAACGAAGTGTTTGGGAAGGATGTGGCTAATGAACACACAGTATGTCTATGGTTTGAGAAGTTCTGTTCTGGTGATTTTAATCTTGAAAATGGGCCATGTGGGTGACCTGAGACCAAAGTGGATAATGATGAACTGAAAGCTATAGTGGAATAGACTCCATCTCAACCTACTAATGAATTAGTAGCAAGGTTTGACAGTACTATTCCAACAATATTGGATGATTTGAAACAAAACTTTGGCAAGGTGGAGGGGGGCATGGGCAATATACGTAACCTTAACATTTGTACCCCCATAATATGCTGAAATAATTTAAAAAAAAAGAAACAGGATAGATGGGTTCCACATGAATTAAATGAGTATCAGAAGAGAAATCATTTCAAGGCTCGTCTTTATTTGCTGTCACAACATAAAGGCAAACCATTTCTACACCGTATTGTTACATGTGATTAAAAATGGATTTCTTTTAACAACTACAAGTGTTCAGCACAATGGTTGAATAAAGATGAAGTGTCAAAACAGAGTCCAAAACCGAATATTCATCAAAAAAAGCTAACGGTGTCTGTTTGGTGGTCCAGTGTTGCTACTATCCAGTACAGCTTCATGAAACATGCTCAATGGATTACAACGGATGTCTACTACAATCAACTGGATGAAATGATGAGGATGCTCATGATTAAGCAACCAACATTGGTCAATAGAGACAGGCCAATCCTCTTGCAAGACAAGACTCAACTACATGTCACAGAAGCAATGTTGCTGAAACTACAGAGGCTGGACTTGTGAACTCTCTGTTATCTACCATATTCATCAGACCTTGTACCAACTGAAAACCACTTTTTTTCCAGGCTTTGGACCACTTCTTGTAAGGAAAAATATTCAATTCTCAGCAAGCTGTGGAAAAAGCTTTCTGCAATTTCATCACCACTTGTTCTCTAGGCTTCTTCGCTGCTGGCATAAACAAGCTACTCTTAAGATGGCAAAACTGTGTCAATAGTTTAAATGCATACTTTGATGAATTATTTTTTGATGATTCTTGTTTGAAGTATATTAAGAATAACTAAACTTTTGATTCAAAGTTGGACATTTCATATTTAATGACCTAATAGCATTTATTAATATCCCAGAAGCATTTCAAATCTAATGTATATAAACTACATCACTGCATCAGACTTCCAACCTTTCTATTCCTTCTGTATTCTTCAAAGAACTTCATTTATCCAGGCACTTTAGTCAAAGCCTCATCATTGATTTTTACTTCTTCATATTCCTAATTATTCCTTATATTTAAGCATGAATTAAATCCTGTGACTTCTACCTCTACAATATCTCTTCTGTCATATGTTACCCTATTTCCAAGCAAGCTTAAGAGTTTACTATTTAACCCAAGTTTCATTATCTCAAGTTTTAACTATTATAATAATTTCTTAACTAGTGTTACTGACTTTAGTCCATCACACTGCTCTTCTAAAGTACAGGTATAACTGTATCATTTCCCTATTCAATGAGTTTTATGACCTCCCACTACACAGAAAAACAAAGTCAAGCCCATATTTCTAACATGAGAAGCCCTCTTTAGTCTTCCCTCAATCTTCTTTACCAGACTAACCTATCACTCAGTTGACCTCACAAATATTGAGACACTTTGGTCTGGCCTAATAACTCCGCTCCTTGCATACCCCAATCCTAATTTCTGAGTCCCAGGCTTACTAAACCTTCATTCCTTCATTTAATAACTTCTTAGATACATAACACTATAATGGACAAATAGGAAAAAGATGAAAAGGAGTGCCTGTCATCAAAAATTTTATAGTCCAATGAAGAGAGAGATGAATATGTAATCACACTATAATATAGTAAGTTTTATAAGAGATATATGCAGGGATAAAGACACAGGAGAAGGAAACTTGCTTGGGCGATTTGGAGATAGATTCACAAAGAAGCTGACATTTGAGCAGGGTCACAGAGTTGGCCTATCTCTCATCTCTTTCTATACTTCAAAATTACTTCATTTCTACCTCCCTTGTAACACTCAATACAACCTTCTTTGTACCACTCATTCATGCATTCACTGATTCAACAATCTTTATTATCTACTATTTGCCAGACACTTCTCTAAGCAGTAAGCCAGAAGAAAACAGACAACACCTCCTATTTTCTTGGAGCTTTGATTCTAGTGTGAAGAGACAAAAAAAGTAAATTATATGGACTATAAGAATGCTATAAATGCTACCAAAAAATAAAGCCAGGTAGAAGGGTAAAGAGTACTTGGATAACGATGTACTTTTTTTTTTTTTTTTTTTTCGGCATATGATGGGGATACAGATTTTAAGGTTTCAATAAATGCCCTTTCCCCCCCTCCCCCCACAAGTCTGAGTCTCCAGCGTGACCATCCCCCAGACGGTGCACTTCTCACTCATTATGTATGTATCTACCCATCCACCCCCCGTCCCCCTGCCCAATACACTATTATTGTAGTACCTATGTGTCCACTTAGGTGCTGCTCATTTAATACCAGTTTGCTGGCGAGTATATGTGGTTCTTGTTTTTCCATTCTTGGGATACTTCACTTAGTAGTATGGGTTCCAGCTCTAACCAGGAAAATATTAGATGTGCTATATCACCATTGTTTCTTAGAGCTGAATAGTACTCCATGGTATACATATACCACATTTTATTAATCCATTCTTGGATTGAAGGGCACAATAGTAATTATTTATTACTTTTGACTCTTCTAGGTTTTGAGTTCCTCAAGGGCAAGATTTGTGGCTATGTCACTTTTGTACTATGGGTGTCTGATAATTGTCAAATTGAATTGTTGTGACAAATTTTCTTCAAATTTATATAGACTTTTTTTCTTTTATCCAAATCTCAGAAACAATCTCCCTACCAAAGGCTATATTGTTTACATGGCAGTAGGGAAGATGATTGCTGAGATATTCTATATGACCTCTTTTAATTCACATTCTGTCATAGAGGGGCAATTTCCCTTCAACTTCCTTTACTTAAATTTCCCACCTTAAATTTAAAATTTAAACAACAAGAAAAATTGTAGGTGTTCATGGAGTTTTTTGTGATAAGACTGACTCTGTGTATAACTACCCAAAGTATAATGAAAAATGTAAATAGTATGTCTTTCATAACTAGGTCAATTAACTTGAAAATGGTACTTAGAGTGAAAGGTGGAAAAATAACAACAACAGTTTCAAAAGTATAAAAGAGTTTTAACTTGTGAAAGATGTTGAACTATAATTATGAACTGCAAGTCAGCAAAAAGAATTTAAAGCTCTTGACAGTTTCTCTGGATTAGAATTTTTGACATCTACATTCACTATGGAAAATCATTGATATGAATTTTGTCAAATAGGATATTTGTTAGCTTGTGCATATCATGACTCAGTAAAGATGACGTTTGAGTCTGGACAAATCTTTAAATCAAATCTCAATTTTCACAATGTGTTTAATTAGCCACCTAATTTTTTTGGTTGAAGAGCAGTAAATTCATCTTTTTAGTGTCTTTAAACTGAAATCAACTATTTTACTTTATTTGGGATATAAAAAGTGGACCCAACCTTGAATAATAAGCCCCATGATTAATTGGTGTCAGAGTAATCTGCACTGCAATTTCCCCCAGCATTGTTGAAGCATTAAACCACTCAATGGGGGCGGGGGGGGGGGGAAGACACGATGGAGAATGTCAAGATGAGTTATATAAACTTTATCACTAATAACAGGATCCTGAAGAAGAGCAATATGTGTCACTTCTGGTAACGTGAAGGTAAATGTTATAGCAGGTCCAACCTCAATGATATACAAACAAAAGCCCTCATAATTTTAGAAAGATAAAATATATGCAATACTCCCTAATTACTTCCCACTATAAATTTGGTTATAACCTGGTAGGTGGAAATTTATAAAGCTTTCAGATTTATCTTCCAGATAATTTCCCATTTGTCAAATTTTGTATATTAAACTAACTGAAAAATTACTGAGAAATTCCAGTTCACCAGGTCTTTTTTTTTCTTCTTGATATTAATCATCTTGACTCTTCCCTCCATTTTCATTGAGCACAATATCTCATCAAGAACTATAGAAAAGATCAAATGCTCCCTCTACAACTCTTCCAGGAGAGGGAAATATATTCATTCCCTTATTTGTTCTTTCATCCATACTACCTACAGGCCCCCATAAATTCACCCAGAAACTTCCTTCTGACAGTTGATTCAAACTAGCCTCTCACTTAAAGTCAGAGAATAGGATTGAATAAAAATATTGTTTTGTAATTAGCATATGCTATTAAACATTGGTAAAGCTTTCCAGGGACAGTTTTGGAAGTCATCTGGATGACCCATAAGAAGAACAGCCAGTGCACTTAGGTAGGTTGAGCTAAGCTTTCAGGAGCTAGGCATATCTAAGTAGCTTTAACAATCTCAAAGGATAAGTTGTGTGTAGGCTGTTTTCCTTGCTAGAACCCTGTGTAGAGCAAATGAGCACATGGCTTCCCCTCTTTTTTTTCTTTTCTTTTTGAACATGTTATTGGATGTTTCCTTCTAGTTCACATGTACACTAGACAATAGCATAATCCAACTGTAAGCTCCTAAGCACACACCTAATTCTCTTACTCTCAGAGGCCTAAGAAACATAACCTTCCACTTGATATTATTATTATCATTATGTTGTTATTATCCACCCCAGAAATTTGTGAAAAGTGTTTGCAACACTGAGAACAAGCTTAGTACAGCCAATGCCTTCATCTCATTTAGTAGCTATTCTCCAGCAAGGTCATTTATTCTCAGAATGTGTTTACTGGAAAAATGCAGTTGTATTTGAATGATTGTTTGGGGAAAAATAAAGTCTTTGGGTGAGTCATAAGTGAAGAAAAAAGGTCATTTGAGAAGATTTCAGCTGAAGAAAGGATTGATAAAGAATATGGAAATGAATTCTAATTAGACTGAAAGGCTCCAAGACTGCACCCTGCGGTGAAATTAGTGTCTTCAGTAGACAATACGCCTCGTTAACAATAGGAATGTAATTTTATTACACTTTTTTTGGATTTTTCGCTTCACGTTGTAACACTTAAAATATGCATTAATGTCTAAATGAATGAATCTATTTGCTGTGGCTATTCTGAGTCCCTTGAATGAGCAAGATATCTAGCCTGAACCTTTGAAAAAAGAACTGGAATAAATTCTATGGTGCATAATCTGATAACAGACAATGATCTGAGAAAAGGGTCACCTTTATGAGAAGCCCAAAGAACATTAACAAATGAAGGCTACCACAATTATGCATGTTAAGTCACTTAGCATTTTCCAAATGAAGCCATGAGGTTGTCCAAATTGATTCTGTGTATCTGATAGTGACATAGTTCAGACTTGATCAGGAAACTTATGTCAAGATCTAGCATGGAAGATCTAGAGGATCCAAGAGTTGTACTAGAATTATTTACAGGAAGTAAGTACAAATCCCTAAAGTCTTTAATAAGCAAACCTTCATCACTCTGGGAAAGCTAGACTTAAATAATTCCTTTATCTAATTAAAATGAAGAGAAAGGTGATTTTTAAAAACATAAACATAATGTGGTGCTCATCTTAATCGCATAATGGAGTCCTGCTTTGTTGCACTTCATTCTATAATTTTTTTAAGACTGATAAGATTCAAATGCAATAGGAGAATCAACTAGTGTTTAAAGTCTCATTTTACTATTAGAAGTATTTTATTCTAACAACCTATAACAAAGGGGAAAAAAAGAAATACTAAGTATTGCTTAAAGTTTTCTCAAGTAATTAGAGACATGAGAGTAGAGCAAAAACAACAATTGTAGTCTATGGTTTCATTCACTTCATAGGTCTTAGCAAATGAACAAGGAAAGCTATAAGAGGAAAACAGTCTGGTACAACATGAAATATCTCTTGAAGTGGTAGAATGTTTGACTAACTATGGTGTATCCAATTTTCTAGATAAAATATTTTACTGTAATAAAATTCCTAAATTCATAAATATTATTCTGAGAAAAGAAATTAAGATAAATCTAGACAAAGGGAAATTAAGCAAGGAAATAATTTGCTTTAGTACTTTCTAGTTGTTTTTAACCAATGTATATGCTCAATCGATGTAAGATTGCTCTATCGGTGTAAGATTGAGCATATACATTGGGATATAATGATTTAAGAATTACATCTTTGAAAAATATGGATTAGACTTTTAGTTTTGCAAAGGCCTCACAGAGAATAAGCCATGTAACTCCTCTTATATATGGGACTAAATACCTCCTCCCAATCACTCTGGCAGCCCCTGATTTAGAGATGGGAGAGCCTACACTTGCTACAAGTAATATTTTGACCTTTAGGGTTGTGATTGAGAAATAAGCAAAGACAAATTACTCCCCAAAATAAAAGGACACAAGCATTCTGCAACTAAAGAAATGAAACAGCTATTTGCTTGTAATATATTTTTTTGACAATCAATGAATAAAAGAGACAATGTTATTAAACTAAATTACTCTTCATCGGGAAATGAATGGAATAATTTTTTTCTTATAAACATAAGGTTGGGTAGGGAGCCTGAAGCTACATAAAAAAAAATCATCTCTATTTCTTGAAAGATTTTTTATTGTGGAGACTCTATTCCTTATTAATTCTTTATTATTTATCATTTTCCTGGGAAATTTTTCATCCTCACTACTGGAGTGTCAATCTGGGAGTAAATGTAACATGGCATATCATACAAGATTGAAAGAATTAAGCAAATTTTTGCCAATAATAAAAACATTACATTAGTGACTTATTATTTTTATTTCAATTTTGCAGAATGACTTCAGAACTCAAAAAACAATGAAATATAATCTTCCAATATTACTCTGGCTTTTTCCAAATTGCACATGATAGACACCTAGAAGAAATCACCGAAGCAGAAGGAAAAGTTGAGAAACAAATCTTAGAATAAAAAAAAAAAAAAACTATTCTAACAAGAACATAAGTGGTAATCTATAGCAGGCCCAGTTGCAGCGCTGGTGTACTTTCAACACTGGAGTACTTTCACAGTTGCAGGAATCTAATATTATTAAGAAGGAAGGGAGATATTTAAGGCTTTTGGAGAAAGGTCAAGCTAAAAGTTATGGCTTCTGAATATTGCTACACTTGATGACCCCCAAATCATTATTTCCATCCCAAAATTTTTCCTTGAGCTGCAAATACGCAGATCCAACTAAATAGCAGATGTTTATACTTGAATGTCCCAAATGGCACAACAATTATCAAGTATTATCCTCCTTCTGTGTTCCCCATCCCAAGTCAATAGCATCCCTTGCTCAAGCCAGAAGCCTGACATCATTGCCTCTAACTCATCAATTTCCAAATTGAGGTAATACAGATTTCTCTTCCAAACCAAACAGATCAGAAGAGTCTCTGGTTTTAAGCTTATATTTTCTTTTTCAGGAAACACTTTCACCATCTGCCCAGTGACACAAGCAAGAAACTTGGCAGTGATTAAAGATTCCCTCTGCTTCCTATCTCTGACTTTCACTTAACATCCCCCCCCCTCTGAGAATTCTATTCTCCACGTCTCTCCCCAATCCTTCTCCATCTTGTCCCCACATCCACTACTTCTAGACCAGACTCTAATGTCCTTGTCCCAGATATCAGTTTCCAAATTACATCATTGACATCAGAAATATGTTTAAAAGACAAAATGTGTTATATCATTCCCTTTATTATGAAATGAAAAGAAGGATTAAGATGATAATAATATTAAGGAGGAAGAAACTAGGAAGCATTCTCCAATTCTATTATTCTTCTTGGAATATGAGTGTCATCTTTGACTCCTTCCTCACCTTATGTTCTTCCCACACTTAGCTGCCAAATGCTGTTCATTCTAAGTCTAGAGTGTCTCTAACATTCACCATTTCATTTCTATTCCTATCATCACTATCTTAATTCAAGTCATTATTTCTCATAGCCTTTCCTTTTGTTAAAACAAAAATACTTTGTGTGTTTCTTGTTCTGCTTGTAAAAATAACACAAACGAAATTGCACCAAAAAACTTTGGGGAAATGCAGAAAAATGCAGTGCAAAAAATTAAAATCGTCTGCTGTCTCACTTTTCAGAAATAACTATTGTCAGTATTTTGGTGTAAATCCTTTTAGCCATTTTCTAAATGCCTAAATGTGTGTATGTTCCTCCCTCTTTACCTCCCACTTCTCTCCTCCCTTTTTCTTTCCTTTCTTTCTTCCTTTTGTCCTTCCTCTTTTCCTTCCATTTTCTTCCTTCCTTCCTTCCACTTCTCAAATTTTTATTAAACTTCTATTTTGCACCAGGCACTATGCTAATTGCTATGGATATACCTGTGAACAAGACAAATTTACTCTCACCAAACTTACCTCTGTGGGTGAGAGTAGGTGAGGCAGGCCCGCGAGGAGATTAGCTACTTCTCCACACTGAGCCAGGTCCCTAAAATAGGGGTCGCCACAGAGGATAAAGAAATTGATAGGCAACAGAGAGAAATAAAAGAATACACAGAGACTAAGGTATAGTTTATATACCTACATAAACTATAGGTAGGTACATATATACTACTATAGTATATATAGTATACTATAGGTAGGTATATATAGTATATACCTATAGTATATATAGTAAACTATATATTAGTTTATATTAGTAACTATAATAGTTACTAATAATAGTTTAATTAGTAACTATAATATTAGTTACTATATTAGTATACATGGTAAACTATAGATAGGTATATATAAACTAAAAGGTATACATATACCTATATATACCTTTTATATATAAATTTATATATATATATATATATATATATAAATAAAGATCAGATAAAACACAGTGGGAGGTTCCTAGGGGTCTAGTGAATCTCCACAACCACCAGCAAAATGGTTAGATTCATATAGGTTTTTATAATCACAAACATCAATTACCAGTCATCAGGGAAACATATTTGCATATCAGGGAATACAGTTGCTAGGGGATACAGGTAGTGGATTAGGGTCAAAAGTCCTCTCGAGGGGCTTTTAATCTATCTAGGTGAACAAACAGGTACAAAGTCTTTCAGGGGCTAGTTTCTAAGTTCTAAGAAATAGTTGTCAATTAACAAAGGTAAAATAAAAGAGGTATAGTGACTCAATATATCTTTTATTAGTTATAGTGAACTTAAATGTAGACAGACAGGAGAGAGCAGGAAGCCTATCTCTAATAAAACAGATTGTTTAAAACCACTGGGGCGCATCTCTGGGCAAAGTGCACTCATTGTCTCCAGCTCCCATCCTGTGGGCCATGTTTGCCTTGTCTTATCTTTCAAGACACAGGGAAGCTTACAGATTTTGACATACTGGGAAGCCTTTCTGGAAAACATCCCTACTGGAGATTTGAGAGCTCTCCCATGATAGCAGCCTCTAATAAGTGAACCACTGAATCCACACATTTGTTTAGGGCAAAACCCTGCAAACTCCTGTTTCTGTCTTTAACATAGTAATATTGGGTTATACAATAAAATAATGGTCTTGTGAGCCACATTTCATTAATTCCTCAATCATATTTTCTCAACAACCTCCTCATGGAAAAAACAGGCAACAAACAATAAGTACACACTGTGTGATTGGTGCTATAGGAGATATCAATAGCATGATGTGATGAGAAGTATCAGGATATCTAATATAAATGGAGTTGTCAGGAAAGGTCTCTCTGATGAGGTGACATTTAAGCTAAGACCTCAAGGATCAGAAATTATGGGTCAATGTTTGCAAAGTATCTGCCACAGAGAAAGCTTTTCTAAGCCTTTATGATTTCTGAGTATTTTACATGCTTAGAAAGACTTTCCCCATGACAGATATTTTACAAACATTGACCAATATTTTCTTATAGTATAATTTCATTTTTTGCATTTAAATATTTTGTCCATCTGTGATATTTTGTCCATTTGCAGCATTGTGATATAGAGATTCATGGAAATATAATAGTGATCAATTATAAACACTTCAACTAGTCTCCTTCATTTTCTAGACCCTTTATTGTTAGGAAAGATCATATAACTAGCTCTGATGGGCTGTGGGAAAGAATAAAATAATCAATTCATAATACTAAAGCTATCTTTTTCCCTTTTGTGGTGTCTAAGAAGGCCACATGCTCCAGAAAGTGCAATTATAATATATTGGTACTTCTATTGGCATGCGTTCCTGAGTGACTGTGTGGAACACAGATCCCCTGCCAATCAACATGGACATCTAGTTTAAGTGTGAAATAAGCTTTGCTTTTGCTAAGCCAATGAGATTTCAGAGTTGATTTGTTACTAGAGCATAATATCCCTAGTGGCTCTCAAACTTTAGCATGTATCAGAATCACTTGGAAAATTTGTTAAAACTATATTCAGGTGATGGGTATATTAAAGGCCTTGAATTTTTCACTATGCAATTTATCCATGTAGCAAAAAAAGACTTGTAACCCCTGAATCTACATAAATAAAATATGGAAAAAAAATACCCACAGATTGCAGGGTCCCACCCTCAGAGTTTCTGATTCAGTGGGTCTGGGATGGCTCCTGAGAATTTGGATTGCTAAGAAATTCCCACATAATATGGGTGCTCTTGTCAAGGAACCACACTTTGATAATCACTAGTCTATCTCATCAATATAAGAACTAATTTCATTTTAATTTTTCCAAATAGAAATTTGCTCTAAAAATGTTCCTACATTTTGATATTGCTTTTCAAGTACTCCCTTGGCATAAACTAACCTAAGTATTTGGGCCAATTTCTATCATTTCATTGACATTGTCACAATGACCTGCTTGCCTAATCAAGCACTAATTGTACACTTTGAAGTTTTATAACAGCAAAATTTAATATTTGGTAGAATAAGTCTCCTCTTTTTACTTTTATTGCAAAATGCCCATTATCATTGCAAGGATTATTTTTTTTGCCTTCCAGATAAACTTTAGAATCATTTTTCTAAGATATAAATTCAAAAATTCCTATTTTTAATTTCTAAATATTATGGGGGTACAAATCTTTTTGGTTACATGTATCAATTTCATCATGCTTCAATCAGGGTTATGAGTGTGTCCATCACTCAGATAGTGTCCATTGTACCTATCACTTGGCTCATGTTAAATTTAAATATTAATTTTGAGAGAATTTTGAGTTTTCCAAGTTGGGAACATGAGATTTCCCACTATTCAAATCTACTTATATGTACCTTAGCAAAGTTTTATTATTATCTCTTGCCCAGACTATTGCAATTATCATGTATAATTCTCCTACCAATTCTAATCTGACATGACGACACTTCCAGATCAATCTGCCAAAGGCAAGGCCCCTAACATGAAATTCTATGATTTGAACTTTTTTGATGCTGTTGCATTACTAAGCAAATAAGATAAAACTCCTTAACCCATGCTCTAGCCTTTAGCAAAAATCTCATGATTAAGGAAAATCTAATGTAATTGGTAGCTAATATATCTAACAGCAAAAGAGGGATTTTAAAACTTTTGAAATTCAGAGCTGGGTGGAAGAGAGTGAATACCTTAATTCTGAATTTAATATACCATTTATCAGACAAGATAAATAAGTTTGTTCTGGTTAAAAGGACTACTCTTTCAAAT
Source organism: Mirza zaza (assembly GCA_008750895.1). NCBI lineage: Eukaryota > Metazoa > Chordata > Mammalia > Primates > Cheirogaleidae > Mirza > Mirza zaza. The sequence continues at coordinate 54,463 of VSMD01120060.1, read as the reverse complement.
TACTCAGAACATATTTAAACTTCAGACTCTTGGGGTGTTCTCTACTCTATTTCACTTTTATCTTACAAGCCTGTGTAAAGAGGTCAACTGTTAAATTTAGCGAGCTTCAGATTACGTTAAAATAAGTAAGGAAATTGAAGGGTTAGGTGGAAAATTGGCATTTTCTTTTCTTCTTTTTGATTCACTTATTATTAGGTAAATAGGGAGAGGAAACTAATGCATTTCCTAATTATGATGAATAATGGAGTATACAGATCACTAAACAATTAAATCTCAGGAAACTATGAGGTGGCTTGTTTGTGAGGACTCCTGTATAAGAAAGAAACCTTTGAAGTCCCAATGGTTTAACAAAATAGAAGTTAATTTCTCATTAATGTTAATAGTCAAATACAGTTGTTCTTAACATATACTTTTCTTCCATGTAGTGATTCAGGAACCTAGTTTCCTTTTTAGGGCCTTGAAATCTTTTGCATGCAGCTGGCAGATAGAGTTTAACTAAATGCAGCAAAAGCATACCAACTTCATCAAGATAAGCTATCCCCAAGGTGACATATGTAATTTCTGCCCATATTTCATTAGTGAAAATAGTCGCACAGTCACAACAGAATGCAAAGGTTACTATAGGGAGATGTCGCCATTGGCTGAAAAGCTATCTTTAGGTGACAACTCCACACTATGGAAATATAGGAAATATAGGAGCATAAATATTTAGTGAAAGGTAAGTCATCTCTCTCAGTGTCTTTAGTCATGCTTCCAAAGTGATGAAATATATAAATGGGGCAGGATATTATAGTTAAAATCTTTTTTCCTTCATCACCTTCTAGCCATGCCATGCTATAAAATTCTTACTTAAAATTCATATTTTGACATTTGATCATCCTGTTTTGTGCATACATTGTTTCATGTGCAGATTTCTTCTCTCTCCAAACAGATTATAAATTCATCAAGGACAGATAATATATAGCACAGAATAGGTGCTAAATATTATTATACTAAGTTCAATTAAATGCTGCTGCACTTCTGCAAACTCTATGAGAGCTTCTCATAATCCTCCACATGAAAATCAGGCTTCTTAGCCTTCACTGTTATTCTTCCAACTACCAGGTCATATGTATCTCCCCTCATACTGCCTAAATCAACTTAACTCTCCAAAAATCATTGAAAAGCTAAGGTTTTTTCAAAGGCAGCAAGTTAAGGTAAGCAAACTCTCCATATGCTTTAATTCAAGGCCAAGATTATAAATTGTACTAAATTTATGTGGAATAGTTACATACAGATATAGATAATTCATGGCTGAAAATAAAGCTAGATATCTTGAAAATAATTGAACAAGAGAAAATAAGAATAGAAAATGGTCTTTATACCTCAAACAGCTAAAAATAGAAATACCATTTGACCCTGCAATAGCATTGTTGGGCATCTACCCAAAAGAACATAAGACATTCTATTATAAAGACATCTGCACCTGAATGTTTATAGCAGCACAATTCACTATTGCACGGTCATGGAAACAACCCAAGTGCCCATCAATTCATGAGTGGATAACTAAAATGTGGTATATGCTCACAATGGAATATTACTCAATCCTAAGAAATGACAGTGAGCTAGCACCATTTATGCTATCCTGGATTAAGCTTAAACCCGTTATCCAAAGTGAGGCGACACAAGACATGGAAAATGGGCTCCACATCTACTCGCCATCAAATTGGTACTGACTGATTTAAACTTTGGTTTTCAAATGGTGGCAATGCTCACCAGAGATTTGGTGTGTGTGGTGGCACCCAACCTTAGGGATGGGATGAGCATTTTGGAGGGGGAGGGCATACCTCTAACCCTTCTTAGGGAGAGGCAAAGATATACAATGTAACCAAAATGCTAAAAAAAAATAAAAATTTTGACAGGTGGTGGGCAGGCAGGTGTGGGGAGGAGGAAAGGGGTGTATGCTTCCATAACGTGTGTGATGTACACCACCAGGGGATTGGACATATCGGGGGGAGGGAGGGGGCAGGGGCAATATTTGTAACCCTAACAATATTTGTACTTCCATAATATGATGAAATAAAAGAAAAAAAAAAAGAAAATGGTCTTTATTGATTCCTGCGTACTCATGTTAAAAGTAGATAATGGTGGCATCACTTATGTTTGCCTTACTCATTCACATTGTAAGCCTCCAAAAACCTGAGTAATGGCTATACTCAGGTTTGTTGATTCAGGGCCTCAATGCAGAAAAGTTATTTGTCATCCACTCTAGGACTACAATAGCCCCAGTGTCCCCAGGAAGTCTTAGTTTATATCTGTAATAATAAAATAATTATCAATATGCCCCTTTTCACTCTTAAAATGTGCCCCTCTTTAGACAATAAATTATATGGTCATCCTATCCAAATCCCTCTAAAATGTGGTATATGCTCACAATGGAATATTACTCAATCCTAAGAAATGACAGTGAGCTAGCACCATTTATGCTATCCTGGATTAAGCTTAAACCCGTTATCCAAAGTGAGGCGACACAAGACATGGAAAATGGGCTCCACATCTACTCGCCATCAAATTGGTACTGACTGATTCTTCCTGTTCTAGGTGATGGGTGAATGATATCACGTTGGTCACTCCTGAAACTTTTCTGCTGTTATTGCTACTATTTCACACTGCTGTTCTACTAGGTGACCTAGTCTGAGGTTATCCTGTCTGCCACTGCCAGGATGACTAACATAATGTGAGCAATACTGCTACTAATGGCATTCTTATCATATCAGGGTTACTGCTCCAGTCACTGGCTACTCGGTCTCCATTTTCAGTGTCATTAACCCTATTCTCCGTTATAGTGGACCTTGAAGTTAGGAAAGGGTATCTCTTCAACTAGTACAATTAGGCACCCCAAAGTAGCTTATCCTTGTGAATTCTATACTTTTGAACAGACGTTGGGTCAAAGATTTTTTGGATGAATCACTTGTTCACACATAAAAAAAGAGCCTATCTTTCCCATTCATAAGTCTTTCATAATTGACTCTATGTTTTTGATCAGTGCTTCTAGAAATTGGGGATGTTGTTTTTCTTCCCTGTTTTGTCAGAATTGCAAATCCTAATGTCCTGAAGGATGCAACTTTTAGTCCTCAAAATCTATTGTAAGTCAATTAAAACATTTACTTAAGAAAAAAAAAAAAGAGGCAGGAGACACACTTTCAAATAGTACCCCTTAATTTTCTGTTTTGATATCCCATTTTCTATAAAATTGTAAAGAAAATTAGATCCCCATCCTGACAGAGTATGCTTTTATGATGCCATGATATATTATTTAAAAAGTTCTTGTTTTTCAATTACATTATCTTTTAAATTACCATCTCTCTCTGTACTTGTCAATACCTTCTTTCCCTTGTTCTGTTGTTGTTTTTAATTGTTGTTTTGTTTTATTGTGTTCTGTTTTGTAATGCAATGTGAAAATGGAAATATTTAAGTCTGAGTTTTGGCCGAAGACCTAAAGTGTTAGATGACACATTCTAACAGGCAGAAGTCCACCATGTAGAATTAACAAAGGTGGTTGAATACTTCTGTAAAGATACTACTTAAATACCCTATTTTTAGCCTATAAAGGAGGTTGGTTGGAGTTTTATTAAAAGATCTTTGTTTAGGAGGGGATTTTTGGAAGGAGCTATTGGTATGCTAAGAGTACTACTTTCTCAAGGGTGAGTAGTTTGGGAGGCTTGCCCCTTATCACAAGTTGAAAAAAAGGAATCTTCAGCAGAATCACATAAAGAGTTTAAAATATGTTCCCTGGAACCTGACAGATAGTGGATTGACATATGGCTCACACCACCTGGACTATTTAAAGGACAAGATTTGTTGGCTAGTTGCTTTTAAAGCAGAGAAAAGAGAATTTGCTGTATTTGAGGAAGGTCTGTATTCCCAGAATTTGTGTGGACAAAGGATACATGAGTGTATCCTGTAGTTCCTATGTGGGCCACGCAAAGAAAAAGCCAGCATGGGGTTCCTTAGAACTTAACCAAAGTGGCCATGGGAGAGACATTTCCAATAAGCATAAATTTCCAGATTCCCACATGATAAAGAAGAAAAAACAACCTATTAGTAGATATTTTTCTCCATATTTTTGGCAACGGATTGATGATTAGTCAGTTTCAGTGATGTTGTGAGTTTTTATTTTTATTTGCCTTCGAAAGATTTTAGTGTAAAGTTAGGAGAAGTTGCACCTGGTACAATTAGCCAGATACCATATAATCTCCTTATACTGTCTGTATTTTAAAGTACTTCATAATCTGGCCCCAACTGATCAAGCCAACTTTATTTCCTGGCATTTATTATGTTCTGTAGTCAGATATTTATTCTCACTGTCCTACAGATAAGACAAATTCATTCCCTCCTATATGCTTTCATTGCATTGTCTTCCCATGACTTAAAATGCCATACTGTATCCTTTCCAGGTATCCAAATATTATTCCTCCTCCAAGCCCAAATCAACCATCATTTCTTCCATAAAATTATCCCCTATAATTCAACTCTCATTAATATGTTGCCTTTGAACTACTATAATAGTTATGGTCTATAGAGTTTAGCATTGTATTAATAACGTGATGTTTGGCATATAGCTTCTTAAGTTTTCTTTATTCCTTCTCTGTATTATTATTGTCTAACAAGTTTGTCAGTTCTTTGAAGGCAAGGAATATGCCTTATCTTTCTGTATACTTCCATGGTATCAAAAATACTGTTAATCCTGAACAACACGAGTTTGATCTGCATCAGTCCACTTATATGCAGAGATTTTTCAAACAAATCCAGATTGAAATGCAGTATTCAAGGCATGAGAAACCCATATGTGAGTTCTCCAGGACTGACTTTTTGGCTTGAGTATGTGCATATTTGTTTGTGTGGGGGGGGGGGACCTGGAACCAATCCTTGGCTTATACCAAGGGATAACTGTAGTACTTATTGGTGAAGAAAAAACACGGGACTTTGCCTTCAAGAAAGTAAGTATAAACATAGATTTCCGTCTCTATATAAAACTTATAATGTATAAGTACCATGGAATTTTCTGCTCACGTAGATAGGCTTGGGGAAACATATTTTTTTTTAATTTTTAATATTTTTATTGTGGTAAAATATACATAAAATTTACCAGCTTAACCATTTTTAAGTACACAAGTTCAGTAACATTAAGTACATTCACATTGTCTTGCAACCATCACCACCATCCATATCCAAAACTGTTTAACAATTCCACATTGAAACTCTGTACCCATCAAATGGTAACTCCCCATTCCTCCCTTTCCCCTAGGCCCTGGAAAGCACCATCTGCTTTCTTTTAATACATATATCAGTTTGATTATGCGGGGTACTTCATATAAGTGGAATCATACAATATTTGTCCTTTGTGTCTGGTTTATTTCACCTAACATAACATCATTAAGGTTCATTCATGTTGTAGCATGTGTCAAGATTTTATTCATTGTTTAAGGTTGAATAATATTCCATTGTATATATATACCACATTTTGTTTATTCATTCATCCATCTGTGGATATTTGGGTTGTTTCCAACTTTTAGATATTGTGAAGAATGTTTCTATAATCATTCAAGTACAAATATCTGTCCAAGTCTCTGATTTCAGTTCTTTGGGGTAAATACTGACAAATGGAAATGCTTAATTATATTGAAATTTTATTTAATTTTTTGAGGAGTACCATACTGTTTTCCAAAGAGGCTGCACCATTTTACATTTCTATGGGAAACATGTTTACAAGTGTAAAAAGTCTGCTGTTTGGTAGAAGTTAGTAGGCTCTCCCAGGCATGCAGAATAGACAGAGGGATCAAATACAAAGCAAGCTATATTGGAAATTCTATTTCCTTACTTCTTTCTCACCAAACTCGGTAAATAAATTGTATTTTTCACTCCAAGGACCATTTAGCCTCCCACAAAGTTTGCTAGTTAGGCAGAAGTCAATCCACTTCCTGAAAAGAGCAGAATCTACAAGAAATATGTGATTATACATGAATGGCACAGCCCCCAAAACCAGGGCAAGCAGTTGGAAAAATTATAAGGTTGTTTTGAGGCTTCATTCTTCCTTAGGATGCAACACACACACACACAAACACACACACACACACACACACACACACACACACAGTATCCAATACCATTATACTGTCTCTTCATTGCCTATTCTCAGCCCCATCCAAAGAAGGGATTTCAACCTTGTCTACAATGCATTCTCCCAAGAACATATTTTTTTCTATCACTCAACCTCAATAAAAACTTGCCTATATTATTACTCAGGATTACAGTTAGGTAGCTGGAGTTATCTTAATTCCCAATTAAGTTTCTTGAGCATAGAGACTGTATTTTCTTTTTTTTTCTCTCCCAGAGCAAGCCATGTACTTAATTGTATAGTGGTGTTACAACATTACATTAATTAATAAAATAAGAAGGAAGTTAATGTCTTGTAATAGCTTACCATACACATAAAGCATTTATATTTAAAAAAATTCTTCAACACTTAATCCAAAGGAATTAGGGAAAAAACACACCAGATATTTTGACAAACGAAAGATATTTGGAGTAGAGGAACTTTTAATGCCCTTAAATGACATCTGGCAAGCAGTTACTTTTTCATTTGGAGAACACTGTCCACAGTAAGTGGTGATACGAAAGTGGAGACAGAACAGTGAAGCACTACTCTTCTGGATAAACTGAGAACCAGGGTTGAATTAGACAGGACTCAAGAGAAGAGGGAGGAGGCCTTCAAAACACGAAATCATTAGTTGGAATTGTTTTCATGTTTTACAAAATGTCTGTAAGATACAAGGGAGAATATCTAGGCTAGTAAGGGAAGAAAGGAAACTATATAGAAAAAAAATCACCATTTCTGATGTAATAGCTCACTAGATAAATGTCTACTTTAGCAAGCACAAAGCTGCATTTAATAGGCAATGATATACCTAAAATGAATTATTTAAGTAAGAATAACATGACCATTGACACCTGTTTGCCTCTCTCAGTAGATTACTAAAAGACAATAAAGTTAAAAGACTGAAATTTTATTTATTTCAAAATCAAATGAAAATTCCATGGATCTAGTGTCAAAGAATGCTCTTGGATTTGACTTTTCAGTTCCCAATATTTAACTGCCTATAATTTTCCCCATTGTTATTCATTTTAAGTTTTTATAAAGGATGATTTTTCTGAGAAATATGCATTTCTTCATAAAGATGTAATATAATTTGGTAATTTTCAAGATAAACAGAATCTTTTTGGTACAGTGTGCTTCTTAGAGACCCAGGCTTACATTAAACAATTTACATTAAGCATGATAGAATGAAAACATACATAAAAACTGAGGAGGACGAAAGAAAAAATTTAATTCAAGTGAACCAAATGCCATACGACGAAATTTCTAGAAGTGATACCGTAGTCCTGCTTCCCTTCCCTTAATATTACAATCAAGAGACCATAAAAGGCCAGGCGCGGTGGCTCACGCCTGTAATCCTAGCACTCTGGGAGGCCGAGGCAGGAGGATTGCTCGAGGTCAGGAGTTCGAAACCAGCCTGAGCAAGAGCGAGACCCCCGTCTCTGCTATAAATAGGAAGAAATTAATTGGCCAACTAATATATATAGAAAAAATTAGCCGGGCATGGTGGCGCATGCCTGTAGTCCCAGTTACTTGGGAGGCTGAGGCAGCAGTATTGCTTGAGCCCAGGAGTTTGAGGTTGCTGTGAGCTAGGCTGACGCCATGGCACTCACTCTAGCCTGGGCAACAAAGCGAGACTCTGTCTTAAAAAAAAAAAAAAAGAGGCCACAAAAACAGAACAAGCCCAGAAAAAGTGTTAAGTTTACAAAAAATAAACAGTATTTTTAATTTTGATGACAAATGAAAATTCAGTTTTCAAGAGCCAAAACAGCTAGTTTGCTCAAAGAAAATAACCCAGATTTATAAAGAACATATGTCTTGAATTATTCAGGATTTTCTCATTTTAACAATCTAAGAAAGAAATTTTATTTAATGAAAAAAGAACAAGTTTTGTATAACTCAGAGAGTAAACTATAGATGGGAGAAGTGTTCATTGAAATTATATTAATAACTCAACAGTGAACTGTTATGGACAGTATCAGTAGGTTATTTACAATGTTTGTTAGTGATGATATTAAAGAGACAGGCAAGACTTCAGAATCACTGATGTTGGTTTAGTAACACTAAGATATCTTATAGAAAACTAAGAAAAATTTGATATTGATAAAAAAACAATATCAAGTGCTGGAAAAATATGCTGTAGGGTGTTGCAGATATTTTTAGATCAAAAACGATTTCTCTGAAAAAACATAGGATTTTCAGTTTTTTGAGAAAGTGTAAAACCTAGAGCAAAAGTGTAATGGGTTTTCTTCTTATTTTGTTTTGAGGAAGAAACAACAAAATCTATCTAGCCAAATGTGTATGTGATAATCTTCATAAGTCTTTAATTCTGCAGATGGAATGGGAATTACTTTGATACTGGTGCTGTTAAAGTTCTGGGTTGCCTTTTCTAAAACTATAAAACCTGTCGATAATTGGTATACCTGCTATGGGGACTCCTACACAAACACCCTTGGAAAAACAAAGTGGCAGTCTGTGGAGACTACTGCTGATTTTGAACATTTTAAGATTCATCTCCTTGCTTCGCAAGAACCTAACTATGTAGTCTCAAAGAATGGTTTCAAAAATAGGTACAACATTACATGTGGAATCAATAGAGCTGTTGGAAACCCCAAACATTTATCTTTTTCTTAAGTAAATTGAAGTATCTATACTAAGAATATTGGTGTTCCTCAACAAAATTTCTTTCCTGTAGCACATACATCCCCAGAGGAAAAAGTAGTTGTTGAAAATATGATCCCTGACACATTTGCCTTAAAAAGTCAAAATAAATGTCCAAAATATTATAATGGCAACAGAGTTAGAATCTTCAGAGGCTGTCTTTAAAACACTTGCATTTTATTACAGAGATTACCCACCTATATCTGTGTGATCCCACTCCACTGACAGCCTGATACAGATTTGAAAAATCTTTATGACACAATCAACATACTGGAAACCAATGCAAAAATTCAGAATCTCAACAATGAATTGGGAATGTGCTCCTTGAAATGGAACAGACTGATATATCTTCTGTCATAGACAATAAAAGAAAGTGACTCAAAAGGTAAAGAACTTCAGTGGTATGGAAGAATGAAAAATGAAAAACAATCAAGTATTGCTTTCATTTGAATTATTAGACATCTTATGCCTTTAGAGAGATGAAATCGACCACATGATAATGCTTATGAGATTGGCAAACTGATAGCCATAATAGCAATACAATATAATAGAAAAGGCATAGGTTTAAAATTAAATAGGCATGGGTTCAAATGTCATGTTTGCTGCTTACTGGCTTTGTTATCATGGAAACATCACTCAACTTCTTTGAGTTAATTTCACATCAGTAGACATGATAATACTGAACTCACAGGACTGTTGTGAGAATGAAGCAAGAAGTCATTTAAAGTGACTGACAACATATCCATTAAGTAATGGAACAAGGAGGGAACTCTACGTCTCCCTGACTCCAAAATTCCCCCTTTCATCACCTTATTTTATGGACTATCAATGAGTTAAGTATGTAATTTGTGTCAAATTTAGTTAAGTTTATAGTCTTATGAATGCTATTTTTGAAGGTTATGTTACCTTTTCAAATTATTTTAAGTGGTTTATAGATACATTGTGGAAAAGGGCAAGGCATTCAACACTGAGCACCTTGCCAATAGAATTCTAAACCCTTCATATTTATAGTTATATTTAATTTTCCCCTTCATGTAAGATAAGTAGGCATTAACCCACTTTTTCAGCCTAGGAAATTAAGAATTACATTAATTTTCTCAAGTCCTTACAACTGGTAGGTGGTAGATCAAGGGTTTACCTTTAAGTCAATCTGATTCTAAGGCCTTATTTTTTCAATACATATCCCTGTTCAGTACTGCCCATATTTCTTTGTTTACCCAGAATAAAATATAGAAAGGTAGCACTTTTAAGTGGATAAAAACCTGTTTGTGTATTTTATAAATAATTATATAAACAAACAATTGCAAAATGCAACTTTTGCATTTCGAATAATATCTGAAGAACTGAGTCAGGATGAAAGCACGGCAGGTGATAAGACCTGAGTATAGATCCACCCTTTGGATCTCTTTGATATGCAATACCCAGTTTCTTTGCAAAGTATACTCTTCCCATCTTCCCTCTCCTTTTCGTCCTCTGTAAGAATATAATGTTGACAACAGATATTTACAATAACAATATATTTGTATATATATGAAATTATCTCCGATTCTTAAGAATTTAATGCAACCTTTCATAAATACTCTCTTTGGGTCTCTGCTCAAACCTGCGTTGATAATGCTGGGTAAAACACCACCACCACCACTACCATAATACTCTTACCAAGCTTTATTTTTCTCTGTAGCACTTAAAACCCAGCACAGAATATATTTAATTGTGTTTTTATTCATTGTCTGTTTCTCCCTATTAGAATGTAAACTCCATGAGAGCATGTAATATACCAGTTTTCTTCACTGCTTTATCCTCAGTGTCTGGCAAAGTGGTCAATCATTATTTTAAAAATTATTTGTTGAATGAATAAATATAATAGGAAATCAGTAAAGGTCATTTTCATTCTATTCCCCTTCTTTTATATTGGATCAGAAATTTTATTACCATTAAGATTATTTGAATAAACACCACATGTACTGACCATCAAATTAGTTTTAACTGATCAACACCTAAGTGCACATATAGTAATAACATTCATTGTGTGTCAGGCTGGTGGGAGGGGGCAGGAGGAGATGGGAATATACACACCTAATGAGTGCGATGTGCACCGTCTGGGGGATGGACATACTTGAAGCTCTGACTTGGGTGAGGCAAGGGCAATATACGTAACCTAAACATTTGTACCCCCATAATATGCTGAAATAAAAAAAATATTTGAAATAGCCTGATCAAGGGATAATTCAGTTGTTATCTATGAACACTTCAATAAACTGATCAGTTCATTGAAATCACTAACCAGTTATGTGAAACAATGGCTCCATTCACAAAGTTCAATTTCATATCTTCATTATTTTGCTTATGGTCTTTACAATTTCTGTCCCAAATTATTTGGATAACTGCTTTGGTCCAGTAACTGCTGGGTGGCTCCAATTTCCCCTTTTCTAAATGGGAGTTTTTGTTGGAACTATCCTGTTTAGTCTCAACAATTGTATACTGGGTGGATGAATGGGAGGAAAAATAACTTGTCTCTTAGTTTATAGGTGACTAGAACACAAAGAATCACACCTGAATGTGATAAAAATGTGTATCATCAAATATCTTGAACTTTTATATGAACACAGTAACTACATAGGACTTTGGGTTCTCTCTCTTGAAAATAAAGTAAAACGTATTCTATGTGTGAAAAGAAGGGTGACCATTGTTATTTGAGTAGTCAATAAGGCAAAGTGTATCACAAGCTACAATTTGTTTCCTTATCCAGTATCTACTTCTTTTATAGCAACAAACTTTTTAGCTGAGCTATTACATTCACAACTTTCCTTATAGCTAGGTGTAGCCATGGGTCACAGTTATGTACAATGTAACTAAGCAGAAATATCCTGTGGTGGCTTCCAGGATTCTTCCTCCTTTGACAACTTTGCATTCTCTATTTCAAATATTCCTCCAACCTGGAATACAGACACCACAATCTTTCAACATAAAAGCAAGGGCCACATACTCAATATGACAGAGTGATGGATTAGAAGGAACTGGGGGTCTCAAATTCATATCATGGACCAGCGATGGCATCCCAGCTCTGTACTGAACTTTTATATGAGAGGGAAATAAATTTCTATCTCCATAAAGCAACTGTTATTTTGGGCTTTATGTCCCTTACAACTGAACTTAATTTTAACCAAGAGATATTATAAATATCTGGTTGTGGTAATTGCATTAATTTGCTAGGGCTGACATAACAAAATACCACACATTGGATGGCTTAAATAGAGATTTGTTTTCTCACAGTTATGGAGGCTGGAAGCCCAGGATCAAGGTGTTAGCAGGGTTGGTTTCTTCTGAGGCCTCTCTACTTGGCTTGCAGATGGTAAGATTCTCACTGTGTTCTCACATGGTCTTTTCTCTTTGCATGCCTATACCTGGTGTCCTTTGTGTGTCCAAATTCCCTCTTCGTGTAAGAACAGTAGTCAGACTGGATTAGGGCTGACATTAATGGCCTCATTTTAACTCCATCATCCCTTAAAGGCCCAATCTCAAAATGTAGTCACATTCTGAGGTAATGGAGGTTGAAACTCACCATGTGAATTTTGAGGGGACACAATTCAGCCCATATCAGTAACTGACCTATGTGCAAGATGATGGGCTCTGTGAAGGCAGGAGCTGTTTTTTCTTCACTCATGTCTTCACAAGTGGTTAGCACACTGCCAGGCATAAAATATGCACTTGCTGAATGCAACTGCTTTTGAGGATTGAATTAATGTTTCCTGAATGTTTAGACAGAAATGACTGGCCAACTTTTCTAAATGGCCATGATGGGTGCAAAGAAAGACACAGCCTTAAAATTCCATTTCTAAAACAACAGATTTGGATATTTTAGAATATCTAAACCAGAATAAAATAAGGGAAGGCAACATTGAAGAAGCCAAGCCCTAGGAAGACATTAATAATTAAGAATTTCCAGAGACTCAAAACATAGATTGTATTTACTAAAGAGAATAATTAATGGAAGATATTCAATAAAAAGTACTGCTGAAATGGTGGAATTAGTTGAGTGCATTTCAGCCAAGTTCCTCTGAAATCATCCCTTTCTGCCTCAGTCATTCCACATAAAGTTACATAACCTATTCCAGAAGCCATGTGCATCATAGCCACAGTGAGTGGTATGTTGGAGCTGGCTACTACCAGGCCACAAGAACTGATTGTCATATTTTCAAGCATTTTTCAAGCTGACAGTTAAGCTATTGGTAGCTGTAAATCAGCTGTGGTGGGAGTGTTTCTACTCTGGAAATTGGCAAATGCTACAAATCAAGGTTTGGGGTTGGGGAGGCATTTACCAGCACATCACTGGCCATAGTCCAGATGAGCTCATTCAATGCAAAACCTCTTCACACAGTAAAAAAAAAAAAAAAAAAAAAAAAAAACACTGGGAAAGAGAGATCAATAGGAATGGTGAGAAGAGTAGTGATTCAGGAGAAGGTGGCTTCTCCAAACTTCAGCCTTCACTCTTATAGTTTAGGGCAAACTGTACTGTTCTACCTCAGCAGACAGTACTTAAATTTATTTTCATTTAATTTCATTATGCTATTTTCAAACTCTGTTTCCTCAAATCTCTATCACCAGATGTTCTCTCCCAGAAAATGACCCCATTATTCTGAACATTTTCCTCATCTATTTTCTTTGACTCCAAGGGTGGAAATGTATGTCATTACTATTGACCTTTATAGTATTATCTGTCCAACTTTTATTGTTAAACAAGATGAAGTATATTCCTTTATATTTTCTCATTAAGCAGTTACATAACATGTTTATAATTGCAAAGTATCCCTAAACCACTATTTCAATTATTTCTTTACAAGTTATGGGAATTGGGAGGTGGGGGAGTGGCATTATCATGCTGTTTCAGAGGATCAAACCCCAGAAAGTTCAGAAGTTTTCTTTAAGTCAGACACTAATCTTGAAGCTTATAGTGGATCAAAGAATCTCTGAATCAACCTTTGCAGACTATTAGTGCCTCCTTTATACTTTCTGTGTGCCTCTCTGATGCAAGCTCCTGTAATGCAAGTTCCTTTCCTCATTCCTACACACACACACACACACACACAAACACAAATTTGTACACACACAAACTTTTAGGGGATCAAGGTTTATCATTAGCCATAACAATAGCAACACTTCTGATGTATTAGGCACCATTAAAGGTAATGTCACAAGGTAATTTTCACAGTGACCCAAACTGGTATGCACAATTATGCCCATCTTTTCAGATAAAGAAACAGAGGCCCAGAAATGTTAAATAATTTACCAAAGTGAATAGCAAAGCCTAATGGACAATAATTTAAAAAAACAATTTTAAAAATTATCTGAGGTTAAATTTTATAGTTCATATAAAATGTAGTTTTCTGTCTTTGCACTCACATATACATCATCTCATTTAATATTCACTGTAGTACATTGGTATATTATCACCCTCTTCTGAGTGTTGTGGAAACAGGATGGGAAAGGTTAAATCATTAGCTTGGGGTCACGCAACTAGTATGTAACAGAGTTAGGATTCAAATCAAGATCTTCTGATTTCTAAACCAGGGTCCTTCCAACTCTAACTTGAACACAGAGACTTGGTAAATAACCAGCTTATCACCCACTGTATTCCTCTCTACTAAAACAGACTGCTTAATGATTGCATTTCTTTTCTATCTTTCTCTCCTTTTTTGCTCTACTCTTTCTCGCTCTTCTCCAGCATTAGGTATCATTTATGCATCATTTCTGTTGGCAGCATTGATTTACTGGTCACATATGGTACTTGGCTCCTCTGAATATTACATGTTGATAAAACAAATTGAAAAATGGGCTACATATGTTTCAGGGACTCAGTGGAACAGTGACATAGTACATTATTAGTGTTGGCACTCTGAAGAAAGAGATTCAGCCTTTGTTTAGACAACAATAGGAAATGAATATAGTATCATTCTAACTAACAAGTTCAGTATTAACATCATTTCACAGGGGAGATAGCTCTAACCTACTTATGCCATATCCAAAAATCTCATAAACAGCAAATATTTACTGAATAGCTACTATGGTGCTAAGTACTAAGGTTATAAAGAATTATACGAATTTCTGTTAATTCAATTAAAATTTATTAGGCTCCAACTACACGACAGGCAATGTTTCAAGTAACAGGAATACAATAGTGAACATGTCTGGTATAGGCTCTGCCTCATGAAGCTGACATTCTGGTAAGGGTGAGATAGAGACAAATGAACTAAATAGAAAACAAATAAAGTCATTGAAAATTATGATAAGTGCCATGAAATAAACAAACAAGGATCAAATATAAAGATTGAAATAAAGAAGTAGGATCCACTTTAAATTGGGTTGTCAGAGAAGAACCCTCTAGGGATAACTTATGCACATATCCTACACTTAAAGGGTATATATGTTAGTTGTCTGCATAGCATACATCATGAACAAGAATAATATTTCCTTTGGAAGCTTAATGTACTGAGGACCAGAAACAATGCTTAACAGAAAACAACAAAAACAATTGCATTTAATCAAAAGGCAATACATAACAATAATATTTAATAAGAATATGCATATAAAATACATAGTGCATATATATGTACATATATAGAATTTTCCATTTCGAATAGAGAATAGTTAAACCAGAATAATCAGTAATTAAGCCATGATGTTATTATATATTTTAGAAACATCAAGATATTCTAACTTTGGGGAAAACAAAAATATAATTATTATGTAGTAGGCTTTTTTTGTGGTACTCATCTGAAAACTGTTATTTTCAATTAATTTCAATGAAGTTAAAATTAACTCATTTTTCTTTCAGCATTACCCAGGAGATGCTCTTCAAATATAAGAAAGTAGAAAGATACTGCTTATCAAATCCAACCAAATTTGAGTTGACTTTTTTTAAATGTTAAAACATATTTTATCTCTATAACTTTTTACCAAGAATGTTGGAAAAGAGTATAATTATTCCTAATCCTAAGAACAAAAATTTTCCCAAATCTGAATGTAGACATTTTCTAGTTTGTTTTTTAGAAGTCAAGATTGGGCTATGCATTGCTCAGAGTCATCTTTTTTTTCCCCCTCTTATAATGAAATGTAGCTGTGACATTTATTATTAGAAATATATTACTGGAATCAGGGCTCAGTGGATGGTTCATGCTAACTAGAAGACAGTGATTAGGAAGGCTGTCATCACTTTCCATTCTTTATCCATTCTGGTTGTTTTTCAGAGATGTTTCAAAAGGATGGGCTGACTATGAAGCCATGCCTTCTTGGATTGGGAGGATAGGTCTGTCCTTCTCTAATGCTACAAGGCTGCTGTGCTATGCACATAAAAGCAGGAACAGAGTGATAATTGAACAATTAGTAAGACTTGTGATCAAACAATGTCCTTAAAATAAAATGCATAATTACAACAACTGAACCACAAAAAAGTACAACTGTATACAGAAAACATGCATGTACATTCTAAACAGGAACAAAATGATCCCATAAACAGTAGTATCCACAAAAATAATAATTATACAAAGATAAAAGAATAGATACCCTGAACATATCTTAGGCACACAAATGTAGTCTGAGGTCATTTTGTAATATGACAGGAGGAGGTCAGATTCCTTTGGGAATTTGTTAGTCAAGTAATTCTCTATTTGTCTACTGGTTACTAATCTATGTCTGCTGTGCTGTCGTTCATTACTAAATTATTCTATCTGGCTGATACTTTTTGGACAATTATGGGGGCAAATTTGGTGGCTCATAGCCAAGACAGAATATCATAAGGGAAAAGTACACAGCATTTGTTCTATGACCAAAAAGGTGATCTGACTTATAAAGGCCATTTATTAAGGCCAAAACCTATCAAAGAATAAAGGGAGAAACAGCTGCTAGAGGCCTTCAAAATTCTGACTAATAATGTAGAATCAAGTATACTTGCCCAATCTGCTATCTGGAACGTTCCTCTCAGGCAATTTTGTAATCTCACAGGATCTCCATGAAGCCATTAAGCAATTTCAAAATATCAGCTTTCCAGTTGAAATTTCCCCAGTATGGGGAGGAAATGTAAGTGTGAGTATCAGGAACAGCTTTACTTAGAAGTTTGGTATGTTTCCTAGAAATGTAGAGGCTTAGTAGTCAATAAACTGAATAAACTACTTAAACCTCATGTTACACTTTATTGGTGCTTTAGCTAAAAACAGAATGGTCTGTGATAGGGCATGCACAAGTATTTCCCAAAAGGATTCTACACCAAAACTATGCTAAGTCTATATAGCCAGACAAGTATTACGAATGAAGCAAGCTTTTACTTGTCTTTTTGCATGGCTAGCGTCTGCTTTTGAATGGATAATAGAGAAGACGTCTTCTGTTTTCATAGTGTGTGAGCAGCCCTTTGACTTAAAGTTGCATGCATCTTAATTACTAAAAGCTGTTTATCCCATCTAACAAAGCCTTTCAAGCTTGATGGTCAACATTTTAAATAGCATTAATAGTATCAACATAAATAATAACTATATTTATTGAGTACTTACTATGTATCTCTCATTGTGCTAAGTGCTTTACATACATTCTTTATTGAGTTAATTCATGGAATGCACTAAGCCGGTGCTACTCAAAATGGTCTTTGTACCAGTGGCAGTCAATAAACTGTTTGTTATCAATCCACAATGAGATAAGTATATACACTGAGTTTAGAAACTTCTGCAGCCACATTGACATTGTCACAATATCTAAGAAAATGTTTGTCTCATTGAACTCAGATGTTGCTGAACTCACGTGATGAGTCACATTTGATCCAAGCTGTGTTGTAGTCATACACAGTAGGATCACAATACAACATGTGATATTTTAAGATTAGTCAACTAGAACCCAAACATGTAAAATCTGAAATCCATTTCCTTCATCAAAAGATAATTTTACTGTAACTTTACAGGTTAAATTTTTGGAACTGGTTATCAATGAACTCATTGATATTGAAGATGAATTTTGAAATTACAGCATCACTCATTTCATTTTGAACAAAAGTTAAAAATAAATAACTTGAGCTTTCTGAAATTGCATTAAAATCTCTTTTATTCCTGTCAACATACTTATGAGGTGTATTTCTCTATGCATTATTGAAACAAAACATAGAATAGTTATATACACATTATTTCTTTTTTTCTTTTTGTTATTTCAGCATATTACAGGGATACAAATGTTTAGGTTACATATATTGTCCTTGCCCCCTCTTCTCCTCTCTGAGTCAGAGCTTCAAGCATGTCCATCCCCCAGGTGGTGCGCATCACACTCATTATGTATGTATATACCCATCCCCTCCTCCGCCCTCCCATCTGCCCAACACCCAATGAATGTTATTCCTATATGTGCACTTAGGTGTTGATCTACATGATTTCTTGTGAGTAGCACTGTCAATCAATCCAACCTAGGTTATGTAAATTACTTAACCAGAAGCAGGCTCATTTGTCACTTTAAAAACTTTAGATGTTCATATACACAATGCATGTTAAAGTGTGCATATAGGCATATAATATAGGAAATCACTATTTCACTCATGTGATCATTAATTGCCTATACTTACACTTTCAATGACTAACAGAGATTTTGTAATTAATTTCTTTTTTTCCATGATATTTGTTCTCATTATACTAATGAAAATGTAATTGTATGTCTGGAGAATCTAATAAAAATGTAGGCTTTACATCCTTTTCTTAATTCACTTTTAGTAATTTGTTGTTATTGTATTTTCTAAAAATATTAGTTAATGATAAATTAAATTTTTTAAAAGTCTGATCTTCATCCCACTTTGACAAATATTCTACTAAATTCAACACATAGAAAAAATTCTCAGTAATAGGAAAAATAGTGATGATGATGATAATGTCATCTCACACTTAACTGTAACAGGCCCTATGAGAATGTAACTATCATTATTCTCATATTTTAGATAGGGAAATTCAGATTAAATAACTGGTTCAGTTCTGCACAGCAATTAAGTGATAAGGCCAAGAATCAGACTCAGGCTTGTCTGATTTTCAAAGCCCATTTTATCAAGCACTATTACCTTGCCTTCTTTTTATACACACATATACAAATACAATGCTGAACTTACAGAAAATTTGCAAGTATAGGGGTATAATCCAAAGAATGTTTTTATCCCAGTATTGGTAGGGGTATTTAAAAAAGAGAAAATAATAACTTTTTTACCCTAAACCACTGGGGAGTAAGATGCCAACATTATGCACCATCAATCCTAAATATTTTATTTTGTATTCTCTACCATAAAAGGAGGTAGAACACTCTTCTATATAACCACAAACAACCACAAAAACCAGAAACTTGGCATTGCTACATAACTACCATCTATTTTTATGCTCCATTCAAGTCTCCTCTGTTGTCCTAATAATGTCCTTTAGTAGCAAAAGGATCCAGTTAACAACCATGCATTGCATTTGGTTGTCACATCACTTTAATTTCCTTCACTGTGAACTTTCTTCAAACTTTACTTTCATAACATTTATAACTTAAAGGTTATAGGCCAGTTATTTTGTAGAATGCAACTCAATTTGGGTTTGTCTAATAATTGTCCAAATATTTGTCTAATATTTGGGTTTGTCTAATGTATTCTCAAGATTAAATTCTGGTTATACATCTTTCACAGGAACATCACAGAAGTAATGCTGCATTCTTCCCATTGCATCCTATCAGGTGGAATACGGTTTCAATCTGTCCCATTACAGATGGTGTTCACATTGATCACTAGATTAAGGTGATGCCTCGCAGGCTTCTCTTTACTTCTACTGTAAAGTTATCCTTTTTATCTTTTGCAATTAATAGTTATTTCATGATGAGATACTTTGAATCCATGTAAATATGCTCCTCATCATACTTTCAATCTATTCATTAATATTTATTAGTATAGATTGAGGGTTATATAGTTTATTCAATGGATTATAATCGATTATTTATTATTATTTGTTCTATACTCAAATTTTTCCCGATTTAACCAGTAATATCTATTGTAGTCACCTCCAGTATCCTTTTGACATGCTCCCACCATCAGTGGAGAATTTCATTGCTTCCTGACAAAAGAAGGTATTCCAGTTTTATCTTGTACTTTCCTTGCCCCAGTCCTCTAATCAGCCATTTTCCCAAAAAATCATGGTTCCTTTTAGTGAAAGGATTTTATTGAAAAGAGGCCACATTCTGGGCAATACTTGTACTCACTCTGGGCAATATTTGTACTCACTAATACCAAGTTCTCACTGTTCCGAGGCCCACTCAGTGGACAACATAGGCATATATGTGCACTTGCTTTCATGTGTGAGCACACACACAAACACACACACACAGAGACATCTACTATATGTCTATGTACACTAAAATTATGAGTTCACACTGAGAACTCTAGCTCTAATCTAATATCACAGGGTTCATTCTATCTTTCTCCCATTTCATTTGTTTAACAAGTTTCTCCATGAGGAAGAACCTGGCTTCCATTATCCTTAAAATATTAAGTTATTTTATCATATCCCCTTGTATGACCAATCCCATATAACCATTGCTCCCATTCAATTGGTCTCCTCACCCTAATTCAAGTCCAATTTCAACTCATTTGATTCTGTGCTGGGCTATAACCACTGCCCCATATGTGCACACCTTCTTCACTCCAGCCATACTTTGACATCATGAACTGGGCCATCAATCCTGTGTGCACTTTGATCTTACTCCAGTCAAGCTATGCCACCCCATGAGGATTTTCTCTCTGGGTGGATCCTCTACTCACCCTACTCAAGCTCTGACATCACACGCTGGGCAACTCCTCCATGAGGATGCCCCTCTTTATCCTGCTCAGGTTGTAACATCCCATTCATCCCTCTTATGCAGGTGCCCTCCTTACCCTTCTAGGCTCCCACACCTTCCTCTGTATCACCACAGCCCGCATCCAATCAAGCTCAGACATCTGTATTGCTGTGCCCCACCTGGTGGATTTAGGACTGGATTCTTCATGAAGAAGAGAAGAGAAGAAAAGAAAATGGAAGAGAATTCAAGGGATGTATAGAGAAAAGGAAAGGTGAAAAGAAAAAGATAACTGTGATTTTTTATTTTAAAAATCAGAACATAAAAAGTTCCCTGTTCCAGACTCTACTCCACACAGCCCATCCGCCCCACTCTACCATTTCCCACCAACTTCAGGCATTTCCCTGCCTGCGTGGGTGTGGAGTTCCATGGGGAAAGGACTGTCTCCTTGAGCAAGGCAGAACCAATACCTCAGCCAGCCGATCCACACAGCAGACCCGTGCTCCCTCCCTATTGTATATTTCCGACTCTCCGGGTTTTGTGAAAAATTGTTCGATTCACCTTTGATTTTCGCCACTGTTTTTTTTGTCCCCCGGTGCTTCGTTGCAGGTTTGCCAAGCTGATCCTGTATAAGTGCAGTTCACTCGCGTGTGGTTGTCTGCTTTCTTCACTTCCCACTCTAAGAGCAGAAAGCCAGGAGGTCACCCCTAATCTGCTCAGAACAGAATTGTAAAATTCATTTTGAACTATAATAAGCAAATATTACACCCATAATGCTCCATTATGGGAGAAGGTTATCTAAAGGGAAAGACAGTCCTATTTAAAAGCTCCTGCATTCTTTCAACCTCCTAATCACCATCCCCTACCACATGCCATACACGAACACATCTTCATTTTCCATTCGAATCACCCAAACAGAGGTTAAGATTTCTAAGTAGATCACTAAAAGTCTGCCCATAGCTTCAATGTGGTGAATGGTTGATTTTCTCCAAGACCTTCCATGGAGAATGGGAAATGATAAAGAGGTAAAGTTGTAAAAAATAGGCATAGAACCTGTGTCAGAATATATTGCTTCTTTTTGGTTCAAAGGTGTTGAAATGATTTTGATAAGACATAAGTTTCAGTCCCACTGACTTCACATTCATTTGTGGCAGTTACTGCAGAGTGGTCCACATCGATATATCAGGTCTGACAATAATTTGCTCTTCATTTTTTTCCATTAAATATAAAGAGTCAACTGAGGGGGTCAATATGCAATCACCAGCCACTTCAGGAATAGGATATATTCCACACATAATCATCTTTACCCTGGTCTACCAACTCAAAGGTTTTGTAGACATTTCCACCATTTGTCTCTTCTGCTCAGATTCTCTCATAACCACCTTGCCTACTATTCCAAGGCAAACATTTTTGCCCAATCCCAGACCCCTCCCATGAATTGGTATAAAAAATGAACTTAAGGACTTTCCATTCCCAAGTGAGCCATCACTGTGGATGAAGATAGGGGAACCTGGGCCCAATCCTGGTTTTGTCACTTATTAGCTGTGCGAGTTACACAACCATAACCTTTCTGTCTTCTTATAAGGACCAAAATAGAAACAACCTTTATGACTCTCTAAGGTCTCTCTCAGCTCTCCAGTTTTAAGACTTTTGAAAGTATAATAGAGTGACCATGATGAAAAGGAAAGATCACTGGCTCAGAAATCATCTTTTTAAAACATACCTCTGATCATGTCCCCTGACCCTGAATACATTTTTCTCCCTTGTTCCTCATATCCAATCCCTCCCTAAGACTTGAGAGTTTTGCTTCCTAACTATCTTTCATGTATGTTCACTTCTCTCCTCTAGCCTGGTCTAATATCATCATTTTTTGCCTAGGTGAACATAGCTGCTTTCTCAGTAATGTACATTAATCTACATATACCCCATATCTTTTCAATACCAGAGCCGGGGTAATTTTTTTGGAATTAAAATATGATCATGTTACCTTATCCCATCCATGCTTATACTTACCATGGGGTTTCCATTTCCATTAGGTTACAAACAGGCTCATTAATATAGCTAGTCTAAACCCTTTATGACCAAGCCTAGAACTGTCTCTCTGACTTATTCTAGTACCATCTTTTCTGTATCAATATGTGTACTACCCCTTTGCCACTCACCTTAGCCACACTGGTGTTCTTTTGGTCCTTCAGACTCACTCTTCTGTCTCCCAACTCAGTATATTGGCACATAGTATTCTCTCTCCATGGAATGTCTGTCTCTCTCTTTTCATATTCAATTAATGCCAACCTATAAATTCGCTTTGAGCATGACTTGCTCAGGAAAGCCTTCCTTGATCACCTAGAATAAGTCAAATCTCTATATTAGAGGATGTCATTGACCTTATACCTCTCCTTTATACCCCTGTCACATTTGTAATTTCATAATTATTTCTTAGGTTATTTGATAAATGTATGTCTTCCACAGTAGTCAATGAGTTTGAAGAGAATAGGTGACTTGTTTCCATTACTCACTACTGCATCCCTAGCATCTAACATAGTGCTTGCCACATAATGAGGTCTTAAGTCAGGTGGCATGAATTAGTCCCAGCTAGTATCTATGTTGCTACGTGATCCTTGACTTTTTAAAGAATATAGTCTCTCCATACTTCAGTCTTCTCATCTTTAATATAAAAGTAATAGTCATATATTGAAGGGTTGTTTAATAGGCAAATAATATATAGTGATAAGATAATATGCAATGATTCATTTTTGAAATTTCAATATATAGCTCAATTTCTAGAATACCTGTAGAGTGAATAAATAAAATTCATGAATCCAGTTTTAGTCCAAACTGGGTGTGGATTGGTATAACACTGTATATGTTATGGTTACAGTAACATTTCCAAGAAGGTGTAGATGCCAGACATACTAATGACTTCCTATCTCTGATTAAATACACCATTTATTTCCTAAGAGTTTGTGGCTATACTTTCTAATGGAAAGAAATTAGCCTCTGTCAATGACCCTAAAACCCTTTTCCTATAGCCCATACATCTCCTCCCACAACCTTCTTCCCTCTTGTGTCTGTTTAAATAATGGTCACTTTCTAGTAGGAACTTTCAGGGTTGATGAATTAGCCCTGGGAATGGATAGCTTCAGAGATGGGGTACACAACCAGAGATGGCCTCTGAACAGCTCATCCTCTTATGGAAGAAATAACAGACACCTAGACTATAATGTTAGAGACCTAGAGTGGGGCCAAGAGAGAAGAGATTTTAAGTTTAAAATTTGCCACATTTTCCTTTTACAAGAGAGTTAGATTTTACCACAAAAGATATTGACTATAACTAAGGCTTATACCAAGAAACTATTGTGTCAGGAAGAAAGGAAAACTAAGGCACTTGCTGACCACTGGATTCTTGGTCTCTAACACAATGTCAGGGTGCAATGGGACCTCAGTAAGTATTTGTTGTAGTAATAAATGACCTCAATAAATGAAAAATAAATCAATAAATGAAACAACATTGGCAAATGAAGCTAGAAGCACGGAATAAATATTAATTTATTACTAGTCATCAGAGACCACTTATTCCTACCCAGAAGAGTAAGTTAGGTTTTCAGCCTTCTCTTAATCCTTAACAATGTGTTCAAGGCCTAAAGGTACTTTGGTATCAGTCATCTCTAGATTTTTCTGTGCATGAGGTCAAAAGGTCCCTTCAGTAATAGATGTAGCTATAGCTAAGGCCAATGAATGTCAGTGACAATTAGTGCCAAGTTTTAGCTATCCCTCAAACTCCATTTCTAACTGTATTTGCACTTGCTTTTTCTTTGGCCCCAAGAGTATCATACCACCTACCAGTGAGCCACACCTATTAAGCTTTTCGTTGCTCTATTTTGATGACCTGGCGCCTGCAACTGAGGTAGAATATAAATCTGAAAGATTCTCACAGGACCTTTATCTTGTTTTGATGAATCCAGAAGAGAAGGAATTGAAAAATACACCCTTGATCAATATAGTGGGGGAGGGAAGGTGGAAATTTCATTTCACCCTCATGGGACTGATAGCAAATATAACCATTATTGCTCAGGGTTTCCTCCATTAAATAAAAATAAAGTTCAAAAGCATTTTTTAAGTGTGCTGCCATATATTATAGTATATGCTGTCCTCAGATATATATTGACATGTAATCTACGTATATACACCGATATGATATATATATATGTGTGTGCTTGAACATGATATATATAAACATATATATCTTGTAAATGAATGGTTATGGCCATTCTTTTACTTGGAAAGTAATGGGAGGAAATATAATATTAACTAAACAGAAAACATCGTTAATCTGTTTTCTTGATGTTTTGGTTTTGGTTTGTTTTATTTAAAACTCTTGACTAGTCTCCATTAGAAAAAAAGCCTGGTTAAATAAGCAGTTTGGTTCTTCATACCAAGAGATGAAGATCTGAAAACCTAACTCCCATGTACTTTGAAATTAAAGTAACAAAAATGGGGAAAACGTTTGTCAAACAGGAGGATGGCCAAACACAGCTATATAGTCTGTGCTTCAAATAGCTCCTGCCTTAAGAATCATAGAGCTGTTAAGAGCAGAGAAAGAAAGAAAATCTACATTTCTTTTTCATACTGCACCATGAAGGGCAACAGTCAACTCTGTTTTTAATGCCAAACAGTTAAACTATAAAAGGAGCATTATTTTAGAGTCCTTGAAATGACTTATAAAAAGCCTTTCAAAAGATTAAAATGCTTGTGGTGCTATGCAAATGTCTCACTTGAAATTTTTAAAAATAAATGTTTACTTTGCTTTCCATTTAGAGAAAAAAATGCAATGCCTCTCCCCATAACCACAGTTCTATTTAACCACCTGCCAAATGGTTAAATGGTTCAGCTGTCTGTTTATTATTCTAGACTGTATGAATGGCATAGATATATCTTTATAATGGAATTATCCTTCTCTTTATTTCTTTATTGATAGCATTCTTAATTTTTGTCCTCTTCCTATTGCCTTCTTCAGCCCACCAAACACAAACCTAAAGATCTATTGTATATATTATATATTATTGTATATATTATATTGTATATATTATATATCTAGGAACTGACCTAACTTAGCATGGTATAAACATATACACACATTCTATGATAGAAGTTTCTGGCAATAACACATCCTCATATATAATACCTTAAAATGTTGAATAAAATATCTTTAGATCTCCCTTTTAAAGCATGGCTGTACTTGTAAAATAAGAGAATGAAAGCAGGAGCTAGAAATGACAGGAAAATGTAATAACAGAAGCCCACAGGGATGGGCTTCTGGCAAAATGTTTGCACCATGTGCCTCTGCCCTCCTCCAACTGGGTTACAGCTGTTTGGGAAGGGACAGACACATGAGCCAAGCTGAGCTGATCAAAATTTTTTCTCTTGGAGATTTAAATCTGGGATTCAGAAATGACAAGTCAATCTTTATAATATGGTTCTAAATTTAAGAGTAATATTCCCTCCTTAGTGGGTATTTCTCCTTCTTACCTGCATCTATTACATTAAGCCTATCCATATTTTATAAGTTCTGAAGAAAGAATTTTTACAAACCTTTCTTCTTTAGGGTTGAAATGTCTTGGCAGTAATGTAAAGCTATGACCATAGCCATTGGCCTCCAGAGGACCAAGCCAAGACTTCTCTCACTGCTCTATCAGGCTACCTCAGAAGTGTGTGTACACATGTTATTTATAGTCAGGGCTGCTCTAACTGTAAATAGTATGTAAAGTCACTAGATAACTCAAGGCTATTAGGTAATAGGTGCTAAAAATACCCTCTACTTCCCTCAAAAAAAAAAAAAACCCTCTCCTCCACTCACCTCAGTACAAGTCCTAGAATCTTAACTATCTGTAGATCCATTGGCTTTAGTAACTGAAGGACACATATCAAATGTAAATATATGCTCTCAGAAGGGAAATGAATTAGCCATCTTTGTAAAGATAATGGCCTCAAGTGAATATGACAGTAGATAGCTAAATTTAGTGGACGGAGGGGATGGGGATAGATAAAAAAGATATTCTCCAGGGATTAGGGGGTTGTCAGGGGTAAACTCACAACTAATGGATGTGGTGGGCATTGCAGAGGGGAAGGGCATGCCTCTAATCTTCACTTAAGTGAGACAAAGTCATAAAATGTAACCAAATTGTTTGTACCCTCATAATAACCTGAAATTAAAAAAAGGAGTGCAGTGAGCACATAGGAAAGGGAATGGAGGAAATCAAGCATGGAAGGGGGCAAAACACAAACATTGCTCACATATCTGTAATTCTCTTACAGTATAAACATCACCACTGAAATGAACCATTATTGTAAATGGACAAGTCTTGGGCACTGAGTGAAAGATATGTGTCCTGGCCTTTAGGAACTCAAATGTCAGGAGACTAGGTCACAAATAAAACTTTTAAATTCTTATTCAATGTGACTCAAACCACTTGAACCTCTTTATTTTCTCTCACGTCTACTCCATATCTTCCACATATTGTCTACTAACTATATTATTCAAATAGAGATTCCCTGGAGCTATAGCATTTAGCCTGTGTTTGGCACATTATACTTAGGAAAAATACAAATTTGTGTTTCACTGTGTGATCAAAATATGCCCTTTTTAAAATATCATTTGCCTCATCCTGCACTACAATCTATTTTGTTTCTTTGCATCTCAGGATGGTTGTCTGCTTGGCTATTGGTTGACTCCCTTGACATTTCCCTCTGCCTTTGTGTATCGCTTTTTAGAACTCTAAATTCTCTTTGCTTCCCTCCAAGGAGATTTCCTGAATTTGTATATATGATAAACACTGCACTGTGCTGGATTGGAGAAACAGAATCTTGGGGCATCTTTACAGATCCGTTGCAACCAATTAGCATGACTTATTTATTTTCCATATATTTTCATTCTCTGTGATGTCTTTCATCCAAGGAGCTCAGAGAGTTTTGCAAAATACAAACTAACCCTCACAGCACCCCCAGAGGTAAGAAGAGCAGACAAGGGATGGAAAGGAAATCCATCCATGCAGTATTCAAAAGAAAAAAAACAAAACTCCTCTGTCCAATACATTAAAAAAAGACTAATCTTGGGAATATTCAGCTAAAGAAAAAGCCTTGAAAATGCAACCTGGGAGTAATGTCTCCCACCAGAACCAGAAAGGAGTGTGGGCACTCAGAAGTTATAAATAAATTGCTTTGTGTTTCTCTCTCACAGAAAATCTCTGGAGACAAGAACTATAGCTGATAACTTCTCTGAGGTGATAAGGTTTTAAATGCTCATATGTGATTGTCAGTGGCAACTTTTCCCTGGATAAGGGAAGAAAGAGAGGATGACCTCGAAGAGGAATAGGGTTATGGCAATGGATCAATTTTTACAGTTGGCAAATCTCTGCTGTAAAGTATCTGAAGATAGTGTCAGGAATATGGATACCTGTGTGGGTCATTGCAGAGCAGCCAAGACTGAAGGGGGTGGGTTTAGAACAAATGAAAAGTAAGAGACCAAATTTATCTATTTATAATGATGACTAAGCCAGCTCTCCTTTCCCCTCAAAGACTCATGCTTAGGAGTGGAAGTAGTGGAAGACAGGGATTCTAAAGCCTAGACTACCTTTTTCCAAACATGCTCAAGCTTCTTCTTTTCATCTTATTACCTCTGGGGAAAAAAGAGAAAAAGAGAGAGAAAGACAGAGAGCTGCCTGGTTTACGATAGGGGTATTAAAATTACAAGTAATGTAAATTCCATATTTATGTTATAAGTTTAGAAATAATAATAATAAATAACATCTATTGAGTGACTATAATGTCTCAAGCACTGTGAAAAACTTTACATACATAATCTCATTTAATCCTCACAATAACTTTACAAGTTAGTCACTATTAATATTCTTAGGTAAAAGATAGAGAAATGAAGATTCAGAAAGGTTAAATAATTTGCCAAGATTACAAAGCTAGTGAGCTACAGAGCCAAGATGCTAGTCTAGGCCTGTCTGACACCAAAACCCTTACTATCAATCCCTGTGCCACATTGTCCCTCTGTCTGAGGGTCTAAAAGGGACTCTGGTGGCTCTATGTAACTGTAAATGCATTCCAATCTGACTGCAAATCTGGAAATAGGTGGCACTGGGGTTGTATGGGAAGCTCTGAGGGTAAGATGAAACAAGCTCTGAGACTAAGATCGAAAACAAAATACATTTAGTTAAAAAGTAACTAAATCAGCCTTTTCTCAGCCTTCCTGGCCAATTTTGCAAAAGAGATAAGTCTCTCTTCCTGGCCAATTTTGCCAAAGAGATAAGTCTCTCTTTAATGCACCCTGTGTGTGCATTAAACAAATGCACACACAGGGCCACAGTCTACAAAACAATGTTAAAAAGTGGAGAACTAATTGTTGTGCCTTTCCAATCCTCATTGACATTTCCTCTCTCTCTCTTTTTGGGGTTCCATAAACAAAAGCATAGTGCTCTTCTGCTGCTTCTCATCCTACACTGCCATGTCCCATCTATTTACTCTTTCGGGCAGTAATATTGTCTCTGAATTCTTCCTGACTTCCTCTTTCTATTAGAACTCATCTGCATTCCATTCATTTCTTTTGAGTCCAGAAATTAAATAAGCTCATTTTATAATAAAGGGTTGATAATAATTTAAGGACTTATCATTTTCAAATTACATTGGTATTTGAACCTTACTAAGTTATTAACTCTGAGATTACAAGTTGCAGGTAGAACTAGTGGGGTAAACACACTAGCCAAGGACCATTGCCAGAAAGTCATTTGAATCACATTTTCTAAGAAATGGGAAGCTTTCATGATACGTACAGCAAGTCTGGTGTTACATGACAGGCAGAAAGGCTAGTTTACTGTAACAGATGTCTCATCGGTTCTGGTTGGAGCATGGAATAAGCTGACCTTAAGGAAATATTGATTAGCAATTTACCCCTCACCACAAAAGAGAAAGGAGCCCTCCAGGTTGGAGAAAGCATGCGCTAAGAATTCCATTGACATGAGGGATATCTGTCTAAAAAGCTTTTCATTATTGGAAAAACAAATAGCTTGAATAGGACAGCATCTCCCTTGGCAGCAAAATGCAAAATGTAATGAATGAAAATACATGAAGGTTAAAAATAAAATGGAGATTTGAGCCATAAAATATTATTCTACATGGATAATATCCTCTGCATGCTAATAATTCAACCTAGTCCATTCTACTATTATTTGAGATAAAACAAAAAAAAATTGTAAACAAAAAAAATTTTCATTTGTCTTAACATCTCTCATTTTCTCTGCACTGAATAAAAATCAATTAAAAATATACTTACCTTCATTTCTTTTGAGAATCTCAACATTCTTGGAATGATAGATCTCACCGATTTAGGCATTACAAGAGGAAAAAGAACCAAACAATTTTGCTAGAACATTCAGGTGCCACAACAAAAGAATTCTTATAAATGAAGAATGTTTTAGCACTTCTGTTCCTAGCTAGTTTGGATTTTTTTCTACCATCTGTTTACCCAACTCATTCCAAATTCTGCTCTGTCATTTTACTCTCCTGCTTACAACCTTTCAATGGCTTCCCATGGCCCTTAGATTAAATTCAAACTCCTTAATAAGAATACATGCCCTTGCATGATCTTGTCCATGTGTATCTTTCTGCCCTATCTCTCTCTCAACACTACCCAGTTGGTGCTCAACTATCCAGCTCTACTGGACTTCTTTTTTTTTTTTTTACTGGACTTCTTTTATCTCTGAAAATTGCTATGATCTTTCTTATCCTGACCTTTCAGATGCATCAGCTTCTCTCCAATAAATACTCTAGTTTAAGCCCATATCATGTCAGCCCTGGATCTGTTCAACGGTCTCCCAATTGATCCTTACCTCTATTTTTTCCCACCGCAATTCATTCTCTAGACTGCAGCTACAGTTATGCCAATCCCAAATGATTTACTGTGACCTCTATTAAAACATTCTCTACAAAACACAAATTTGATTATGTAACACTCTTGATTAAATTTCTTTAGGAGCTCACCATTTCTTTCAGGATAAAAATTCAAAGTCCTTAGCATCAAATATGGTCATCCATGACAAAAGACCCTACCTGCCTTTCCAGCCATATACTTCCTCAACTCTTCACCTGCCATGCATGTTTGAACAATATAGGAGTGTCTGCAAATCCCTCCAAATGCTGCAGTTCCCTGCGCCCAAAAGAAGCCTCATTAATAGGAAAACTAGTTACCACTAAGATATGATTTCAGAAGCTCCAGAAAGACTCTGTACTCCAAAATATCTTACTCTTTAAGATATACCCCATTCTTATATCCATTATGTAAGTACCTGAATGTTCATCACTAGAGATTCATTCTTCTGGTTTTGTAATGCATATATGTACCTGGTATGGTAATTTTAGCTATTATTGTTGTGCCTTAGTGTACCTTCATTTATCTGATTCCTGTGCTTCATGAAAACTAGGTTTAAGTATTGAGTTGAGAAAGTGGGGGTTTTATCAATATTAATAGAGTAATCCCATATATCTGTATAGAATATAATAGTATATAATAAATTATTGTCTTATTTAATTCTTGACTCTATGTGGTAGATATGTCATAAATGGACAAGCTGAAGCTTTATGATACATTAAGTTCAGAGAGAATAATGACAGACAGCAGTAAAGAAAAAAAGAGATGAAAGATTGCCAAAAGATTTCCATTTCAAAGTTTTGTCTAGAACCAGTGTGGTTTTTCTTTGTTGTCTAATTCGTGAGCCCTCTCTCCATTACACTAAACGTTCAGATAACCAGAACCTCTATATGCCTGGAAATTTGTAAATGAAACATCTAGCAATTGAATTTTTAAATCCTCTGGATATGCTAGTGTTCTGAAGATATGTTAATAAAGCAACATTTCTTAGGAAAAGCAAAACTGTTTCTCTGGAACCCAAATGTCTGAAGGGGGAATATCAGGAGTACAAATCATACCTGTGATATCAAACATATTATTATGTACTTATCATGTGTTCAGCAATGAAAAATTGAAGCAAGTGAAAAGTTTGTGAGTAGATTCATTGGCAAGACTCAGTGCCAAGAATAAAATACAAAATGCTTCACTTATTCCCCCCAAGTGAAAAATCTTTCTTGATCCAAAAAAAAAAAAAAATGTTTTTCAATGCAGACAAAACCATTGCTGAGCTTCATTGAACACAAAGAGGATATGAAATATATTGATAAAAAGGGGATAAAGAGAAAGACAAAACAGCTTCCACAAAATATACTTTTTATTAAACATTCTACTTTAAAATATTATATAAATAGATTATGAATGTAAGCAGGGATTTTTTTTTTAAGTTTGGATAAGATAAACAAGGTCAAGTTTTCGTTCAAGCATGCCCAGATTAACCTTTACATATGATTCACCATAAAATAAACTCAGAGATTTAAAAAAATAAACTGTTGTGCTATATTGTAAAATATATTAATGGTTTATCAAAATTGTAATTGAAACAAAGCATAGAAAGAAGACCCATAAATATTAACAATTAGATTGAACACATATAGAAAACAAAAATTCATAAGAACCTGTTCTAAAAGGATAATATCTGTTCTAGTGGAAATTGATAGCTATGAAGAATTTGAACAAAGAAACACTGAGTGCTTTCAATCAAATGCACAAATACCTAACACCAACTTCCAACCTTCAATTTATTCATTCAACAAATATATATTAAATCCTTTCTACTATGAATCCAGTACAGTTCTATGTGATAAGACACAGAGGTGAGTAAATATAGTCCCTATTTTTAAAGAACTCACAGTCAAATAAATAACATTACGCCAAAAATTATGTCACAAAATGGAAAGAGAAATAATACAGTCTAATACAGAGAGCATAGAGGAGGGGCAGCTTTGTGAGAAAGACTGAGGCTACCTGTAAGAGTTGCAAAGAAAACATACTTGGAAATGTTCCAAACTCATTGCAGTGCTAAGCCCAAAATAGATGATCACATAAATCATTGCTGCCTTAAAGAGGACTAAATTAAAAGGAATTGCATAGAGCAAATATTATTTGGTGGTGAGGTTGGGGATGGTTAGAGGTTTAGATTACAGGTAATTGTAGATAAAATACTCAACTGCTACCTGCTTCACCTCTTTCATTATCTTGCAATTATCTTTCTACCTGTGGCCAAGAAATGCTAGGAAAATTGACTATCTAATGACTTTCAGGCATTTTGAGTTCTAAGAGAACCAATAGATGTTAAAGGAGTGATAGCAAGGAGAGCTATATTTCTGCTTAAATGTTTTTGTTTTAAATAATCCCTCTTAGCTTTTTCACTAAACTTGCTTTACCCAGTACTAGTAAAATTTTGATAAGGCTTAAAAAAATGAGTTATATATTCAGATTAGATTTATGGCTACCCCCTAAAATAGTTTCTCTATGGGATTTTGAATCTGACCTTTTACATGAACATGTGGGGTTGATGAGAACAATTAAAGAAATTAAGAATTTCATAGCAAAATATAATAATTACTATATTTTTTGATCCAACTGAAGTTATGCCAGAATAAGATATTGAGCATTTTAAAAATTGGGGGAAAAAAGAGCACCTCATAAAATCTTAGTAATTAACAATGATTTTCATCAAGTTTTAGTCTTAGGTGAGGCATGGTTCTTTCTACCTCAGCCCGATCTCCCAATTCCTGATGTGCATAGAGACACATATGCATCCAGGGGCATTGTCCCCTGTAGAACTCAACTAATCATTTCACTTATACCCAGAAGAATATCAGATATATCAGAAGATTGGGTTTATATTTCCAGCTCTACATCTTATAAACTGTGTGACCTCAGAATAATTATTTACCCTGGTGCTTTTGATTCTACAGTAGTAATATTCTTGATTGCCTTACATATTTGTGGACAACATTAAATGAGAAAGCCAGTATGAGTGCACCTTAAAAACCCTGAGGTGCTATGCAGAACAGAGAGTACTGGATTATTACCATGAAAGAAGTTGGCGGTAGTGTCTGAGATATTTGGCTGTGCCCTGCAGAGTCAGACAGGGTAAGCTAGGCAGAATGTGTGACACACATAGAACATATTTAAAGACACGTGCACAAATATATACACACACTCATAAACACAGTTTCACCCCAAATTTATTATAATATTTGGTAAACTGCATTCTCTCTGCTAGAGCATTTTCCTCTGGTAATAACTTAGAGATATAATACACTGGCTTTGGGGGGATGAAAAAAATAGTTTACTACACTGTGGCAATAGTAATAGAACCTGGTAACTCTTTAGTGCTCATTTAATATATGTTAATGACAATGCATTAAATAATAACTCCATAATGGAAGTGTCTTTAAACTTTCCCAAGGGGCTGTCAGATACCATCTTCTTTGTCACTGATTCAACAATCACTATTCTTCTGAATCAAAGCTAGGTATTCAAAGAGCTAAAGATTCAAGCCCTCCCACCTCAACTTTAAAACAATGAGCAGATTGTACATGATACTGTTATATGACTTCAAAGTGGGTAAGCTTTCAGATATTAATTCTCACAAGAATATTCACCTAGTTTTGCTAAGCAGTTTAAAGGGAAGGTATTCATTTCACTAGCCTTTTAAAAAGATACATCTAATTCTTCCAAATAACATATGCATTTTCCCCATGTCTTTCAACACCATATCATTATTGAAGCCAGAGAAGTAACTCTAAAATGGAAGAATCCTGGGTCACAGTAGAAAGGCAGTTTAAGCTCAGAAAACTTTTTACTTCAGTACTTTTCACATGACATCATTTGATGATTATGTATTGCACATTCACATTTAGCCTTGGTCCAGAGTTGAGTTTATTCACCTTACCAGGGACCACTAATATGCATAATGGATATTAGCCCTCCAAATAAAAATTGAGACTGACTACTTAGCATCAAAAATTAGTTTGTTTGTTTGGTTTTTTTTTTTTTTTTTGACATTTTGGTTACATTGTGTATCTTTGCCTCTCCCTAAGAAGGGTTAGAGTTATGCCCTTCCCCTCCAAAATGCTTGCCAAAAATTAGCATCCAGAGTTGGAAAGGGAGTTAACCTGAGTAAAACACATCTGCCCTTGAATAATTTACTCTATCTCATTTTACTTGTGCTCTGTTTAGCCAAGTTGTAACAAAAGTCATTGAAAGATATGAGAATAATGCCATCGTGCCTAAGGTTGGGGAAGTATTGATGTAATCATTGAGAATTATTTGAGCAATCAAGTAACCCAGCATGTGCTCTATTGTGCCATAACAACATGTAAGGCATCAAAGCCCTAAGAATGGAAATTAGCCTATAGTGTATATACATCCTCCAAGCCCTGTTCTGGTCATAATTGGATCAGAATCAAGAGTTTTCAAAACAACTTCCATATATGGATCCTGACATATTTATTTCATCCATTATACCTATAGCCTTCAGTATTATCCAGCTAAAGTAGCAATTATTGCTGATTTACCTGCTATTTTCTAATCATTAGAGTAGCACAAAGGGACAGAGGTGAGGTTCCCATGGGAACCATAAGCTGGTATTTCTTGCCTTTCATAAAATAAAATGCCATCAGAATTGCATCATCAGCACTTAGCTATTCATCCATGCAAGTGTAGGTGGATACCAATGTGATATGAAAATGATAAAACTGACCTACCAGCAATTGGACATGAACTCTATGCTGTTTTTGAGTTGAAGAGAAGAGACAAACTGAGTTACCTCTACTCTCTCATTCAGGCTGCTTAGTTACCAAGGAACCCTTTGCTTTCATAAGGAAATTGGCCAGCCTCAGAGCAGAAACTGATTAGGTCCTCCAAACATTTTATTGTCTAAATCTTACCTTGAAAAATAAAAGGTAAAACTTGCAAACTAAAGTAATTCTGTATTCATGCCATAGCACTTAAAAAAAATAGATGCCAATCCAAATAACATTAAGGAGGAAACTAGCAAGTTTGGGAAAGATTGGTGAAACAAACAAACAGAAATTACTTTGTGTAACAATAATATCTAAAACAATTTAAAAACGTTCACAGTTTATGTTAATCCACATGGGTAGGCATTTGTCTCTACAACAGATCTCTTGCTTCAGGGAGCAAAATTGCCTAGTAGCACTAGCTGCTGCCCCTATGGATCCATCACCATGTTTGCATCAAGGTCACTCTTTCCATGGGCTGGTGCCAGCCAATGACTAGGCATGGCAAGGGTACCCATTACTGCAAGATGCAGGACTCTTCCAATGAGTAAGTTTAGCTCAAGGACTGTTTTGAGAGCCCCCAGATAAATTGGGGTTTCAGTACCAGACCAGCTAGCAACTCTGCCCTAACTGGAAATAAAAGGGAACTAGATGTGGGTGTTTACATCATGCCTTTCACAAGATACTTCTTTTACCTGGTGGACAGCCTAATGCCTAGTAGTCTTACCTGTGACCAGGGGGTCTTTTACACAGGAAACTTGTTTATATTGGCAGATGCCCTTGTGGCTCTTGTCTGACCCATGTCCAGTTTGTGCCTGTCTGATCTTCGCTCTGGCACTGGCATTGTGTTGTCCCCATATGCCAGGGAAAATTTGGCCTGGGGAAGCCTCTAGTTCTTCAGATAGAAGGCACAAATTTAAGATATCACCACAGTAGAAAACAAGTTCAAAGAAAGGCTTTTACTTACAGATCCTGGGCAAGGAGTCCGTAATGAGTCAGGAGGGAAGTCTTCTGTTCCCGGGTCACACAAGGCAGGAACGAAGAGTCAGACAGAGAGAAAAAGGGCATGGCAACTAGCAGTATATATGTAAGCCACATTTTATTTATCCATTCATCCATGGATGAACACTTAGGCTGATTCCATATCTTGGTTATTGTGAATAATGCAACAATGAACATGAGAGTGCAAATATCTATTCAACATACTAATTTCCTTTCCTTTGGATATATATATACCCAGAAGAAGTGGGATTGCTGGATCATGTGGTGGTTTTATTTTTAATTTTTAAAAGTCTTATCTGATATTTTTAATTTTTTTGAAGAACGTCCATACTGTTTTCCATAGTGGTTGTTCCATTTTATAATACATTTCCACTAACAATGTACAAAAGGTTCCTTTTTCTCCACACCCTCACCAAAATTTATTATCTTTTGTTTTAGTGATAATAGCCATTCAAATGGAGTGAGATGATATCACATTGTGGTTTTGATTTGCATTTCCCTGATGATTAGTGATGTTGAGCATCATTTCATATCTCTGTTGTACACTTGCCTTATTTTTGTACTTTGCATGTACCAAGGTTCTTTTTGCCTCAGGAACAAGTTTTATATTCTGGCATCTACCATGTTTGTTGAGAAGTCAGCTATCAAGGGTAATATTTGCTCTTGCTAAAGTGATATGTCTTTTCTTCTTTCTGACTGCTTTCAGTTCTTTCATTTGCCTTTTATTTTCAGCAGTTTTACTATTATATGCCTAGCTATGGTATTCTTCATATTTGTATTTCTTGGGGTTTAATGAGCTTCTTGAATCTGTGAGTCTTTTATCAGCTTTAGAAAATTTTTAGCCAAATATTGCTTCTGTCTGACTCTTCCTTTCTTCTCCTTCTGGACCTTTAGTCATATGTATGTTTTAAAATTTGCTCTGACAAATCCAAAATCCAATGTTTGTCTCCCCAGCCCATGCGATTACCAAAATTTTCTGTTGGCATCTCTGACTCTTAGCCATTGCCTTTTGCTCAGCTTCTCACTCTCTTTTGTCCTTTATGAAAAGCTGGCAAATACCCTCACAAGAAAATCTGTGTGCAGAAAGTTGGCCTCATCTTGGTAAGCTTTCCATCTCTTCAATATCTTGACTCCTTAGTTCCTGGTTGAATAAATAGCAACCTATGCCAGCAAACAATTTTTGTTTAGGTATCAAATACTCTTTTTACAGTTTTTCTTGGAAGACATGTTGGCTGGTGGTAAAATGTTACTCCTGGAATTCATAGCTAGAAACAGAATTATATTGTTGTTACAAATTAGAGTTTGAAATTGATTTTGTTAGCATAATGGAAGAGTCAGTATGCATTTTGAACAGATAGCCACCTTCATTCCACCAGGCTGGAGGATACTCAAAGTTTTACTGCCTTAACATATTTTCTCTGTGCTTAAAATCTCTCCTGTTGGAGACATTCCCTTAGATTAAGGTACTAGGCCTCCAGTTTCCAACAATGTTATCTCAGTGGGTTTTGCATTTTCCATAGGGTACTTCCATAGAACATCTCCCTCAAGAGGATCCGCAGAGAAGATATTGTGGTCTCAGGCTTGTTTGTATGGTGCCAGTGGCTGGGTAACTAAGAATAGAAGAAGAAATTTACAAAATTTCTGAAACGCAGGCTCAGAATTCTCAAATGTCACTTCTGCTACACTGTATTGGCCAAAGTAAGTCACAAAGCCAGGCCAGATTCAAACCATGCAGAAAGAGACTCCATCTCATGATGGAAGAAGGTCCAAAGAATCATGACCATTTTTCCCATTTTCCAGCAACAGTTTAGCCACAAGTCAGTTCTGTGCAGTCTTCGATAAGTATGCTGCTTCAGACTCTTCAGAAAGAGATACCAAGACATGATAGTACATACAAGGATTTATTGAGGTAAATGCCTGAGGATAAAGGCAAGGGAGAGAGAAGGCATGAAGATCATATTACATGCCTTTAGACCACATTGCAGATCTGTCACCTATGAAGGAGAGAGGAAAGGAAGGAAGATTCAGTAGGAAGAGCCTTAGATTGAAGCAAAGTTTTAAAACATGTCTGGAAACTGAGAAAAGGATCATGATATTTTAATAGGGAAACCTCCCTCTACCTCCTCCCCCTCAACTCTTTATCTTTTTTTTGATTTATGTATGTTGGTCATCCCTGCTAACATAATGCCCATTCTGAAACTCATGGATTAAGAAATAATTTCAACTCTCATTTCTTATTGTTTAAGAAATACATTTTGTAAGGCTATAGCTGTCATGATGGAGATTCCTCTTACGGATTTGGGTAAGGTAAATCTAAAAACTTCCGGAAATAATTTGCCATTCTAGATGCCATTAAGAACATTTGTAATTAATGGAAGAAGGTCAAAATACCAACATTATCAGAAATTTGGAATAAGTTGATTCCGACCCTCATGGATGATTTTGAGGGGTTCAAGACTTCAATGGAGGAAGTCACTGCAGATGTGGTGGGAAAACAGCAAGAGAACTAGAATTATTAATAGAAGTAGATCCTGAATACATGATTGAATTGCTGCAATCTTATGATAAAACTTGAATGAATGAGGAATTGCTTCCTATGGATGAGCAAGGAAAGTGATTTCTTGAGATGGAATCTATTTTTGGTAAAAATGTTTGTGAGCATTGTTGAAATGACAACAAGGGATTTAGAATATGACATAAACTTAATTGATAAATAAATGGCAGAGTTTGAGAGGATTGACTTCAATTGTAAAAGAGATTCTTCTGTGGGTAAAATGCTATCAAATAGCATCACATGGTACAGAGAAATCTTTCATGAAAGAAAGAGTCAATCTATGTGGCAAACTTTATTGTTGTCTTACTTTAAGAAATTGTTACAGCTACCCAACCTTCAGCAACCACCACTGTGATCAGTGAGCCATCAATATTGAGGCAAGATTCTCCACCAGCAAGAAGATTACAATTTGCTAAAGACACAAATGATTGTTAGTACTTTAAAGCAAGAAAGTATGTTTTAAATTATGTTATATACATTGATTTTTATACATAATGATATTGCACACTTAATAGACTAAGGTATATTTTTAAACATAACTTTTATGTACACTGGGAAGCCAGAAAAAGTATGTGTCTCACTTTATTATGATGCTCTAGAACCGGACCTGCAATATTTCTGAGATATGCCTGGTGTACGTGCAATGGAATACTATTCAGCCTTTATAAAGAAGGAAATTCCTTTGTTTTCAACAAAATGGATGAAACTGTAGGACATTAAGCTAAGTGAAATAAGGCAAACACAGAAAGACAAATATTGCATGATCTCACTTGTATGTGAAATCTAAAGTCGTCAAACTTATAGAAACAGACAGTGGTCTATAGGGACTGGTGGGGAGTGGGAGAAATGGGGAAATGATGGTTGTAGAGTACAAAGTTTCAGTTATACAAGATGTGTAAGTTCTGGAGACCTAATGTACAGCATGGTAACTATAGTTAACAATACTGTTTTACATATTTGAAATGTTTATGAGGGTTTAATCTTAAGTGATTTTGCTACCAAAAAAGAAAAAGAAAAATAGTAACTATGTGAGGTAACACATATGTTGATTAGCTTGATTATGGTGATCATTTCATAAAATATATATATATATATCAAAAAATCACATTGTACATCTTAAATATATACAATTTTTATTTGTCACTTGCATCTCAATAAAGCCGGAAAAAAAAGAAACAAAGAAAATGGAAAACCACACAGAACACATGTTCTTCAGCCTAGGCTTCTTGTCTTCAAAATCAGCTTATTGTAGAGTATTAGAACAGCCAGTATATGTTTAAATACTTATATTTAATTACTTTGCTCTTTGTTAATTACCAAATAAACAGATTTCTAAAGAAAAAAGAAAGAAAAGTAGTGTAACTAAAATATAAGAGAGAGTGATGGGGAAATAGAGAAGCTATGAACCTAGAAAAGTAGGCAAGAACTAGGTCATGAATAGGTGAGTTTGTATTGTATTTTATTTTTAT
This sequence comes from Mirza zaza, assembly GCA_008750895.1. NCBI lineage: Eukaryota > Metazoa > Chordata > Mammalia > Primates > Cheirogaleidae > Mirza > Mirza zaza. The sequence goes on along the minus strand of VSMD01120060.1, from coordinate 14,115 downwards.
TTTATTCTAAATAATCTGTGAAGAAAATGGATGGAGGGTGTGGCAGGGGGTAGAGAAGTAAAAGCAGGTAGAATTGTTGAACAGAATGCCTTGCTAGAAAGAAAATTTGCATTTCTATTTTATATCTTCTTTAAAGCACCTTAGGCTATAGTGAGAGTTTGGTCTTTATCTAAATGAAATAAGACATGTAAGAGTTTTAACAAGGTGAATGATTCTTATGTCCAACAGTTCCTCTCATGTCTGATTTTTCTAACGCATCCTTATCCAGGTCCCCCTCCTCCAAATACATCTTGGTTGATCTATACTCCACATAAAATGTGATACCCAGAACAGACTACATTAGACATAATATATAAGCTGATCAACTGCAGAGTACAGTTGGACCATGAATTTCTTTCAACTGGACAGTAAAATTCTATCAACACAAGCTAAGTTTTGATTTGCTTCAGTTAGCAACCTCTATAAATTATTTTTCTTTCATTTCCAATGACTTGATTTAAATTAAAAAAACAAGTAAAATATGCTGAAATAAAAAAAAAATTAAAAAAACAAGCAGAATAGAAGGAGCCATAATTTATCAACCCCAAATACCACACAGATTCTGCACTAGTCCCAAAATGTCATCGCCCTGGTTTTCTATACTCTCACCCTCTACTCAGTTCCTGCTGCTTCCCTGAGGTTGAGATTTTGAACTTAGACTTTGGTTAGAGAAACTCCAACAGGCTGACCTTGATTCATATGCAGATTCCGTTCCAAGGTTAGAGCTCTGTAAGCAGGGTGGTTGCAAAAAGCCTCTCTGGAATAAGATTTTTAGGCATGTTTAATTTAAAACACTAAATATTTCATCTACAAAATGTGGATAGAAGAGCTCATATCTGAGCTTTTAGCTTCTTTTTCTTTTCCTGATAGTTAAGAGCTGTGAATTATAAGACCTCCAAGAAGCTGGCAGAGGACATGACATGGGAAACTGCTGCAGTGTTGATCCCTCCCATGGGACTAGAGACTAAGAAAGAAAGGCTCATTCTAAAGATACCAGTAGGAACAGCTCTACTGTCCGTTGCACTGCCCCACATCCTAGACAAAAGGAAACACTGAATGTATCAGACAAGCTTTTTACAAAATTCAGCTCAATACACATTAGCTGACTATGTACTATGGGGCAAGCCCTGTGCTTAATTCTAGGAATGCAATGGGAAATGAAACAGTCCTAGCCGTTAGAAGTCTCTTACATGATCAATCCTCATATTGTGAAATTTTTCTTCATTGAAAATAAATCTCTCTCTCCCTCTCTCTCTCCCTTTCCCTCTCTTCCTCCCCCAATATAGGTTGGTTTTATTTTCTCAACAGCCATAGCCTCACTAGAAGCACTGCCAAAAATGCCTTACCACCTTAGTGTGAAGAGGAAACCCCATTTGGTGTGCTCCCAAAACACTCTAGCTCCAACAGCACCTTAACACACTAGTGTGAACACTCCATTGAATTTGTGCTCTAATAATAACCTTTTAGGGATGACAGCTTTACTGCTGATAGGTAGGGTACCGTGATGGATTGTTAGACACTGCTAGCCATCACTGCTGCTTGCAATGTTTTAATGGATCGGTGGGGCTTTGCTTTCATTTTTCTTTTCTTTATTTTTTTCTTTCTGAGCCACAACTTTAAGACAAGCAAAACATAATGCTCCAAGGGTTTGAAATTAATAATAAGAAATGGAAATATGATTGAGTTGATGTGCACAACCTATAGTCACACAGTCATATAAAACTCATTTATTTTATGCAACATTGCTTCTGGAATTTTTAACTGTGCTTATCATAGGACATCAAGTTTACATTAGACAGCTGTTTACTAGTGTCAGTAAATTTAACCAGGTAGCTGAGCTCCTCAAAGTGCTTCTGGTGATTAATGCATTTCAAGGTATTTGAAGTTGGTCTCTGGATTTCTGTGCCTCATTGTTTTACATTTGTGTGCCCAGGAAATGGATGCCTGTCCTACTGAGGAGCCATAATAACCCATCCATGATATGCCTATTTGTGCAGACTTTGATCAACTCTATATGATGAATGCCTTACTCTTTCCCAACTATCCAGGAAGGAAAAATGCCTGCTTTTATCTTTCATGTGATAGAATTAATGCTAAGTATTTTGTCTGAGGCCAATTTGAAGGTATAATAATGATAATGGCTACCAATTAATGAGTACCCATTAAATGTCAGCCACCATTCTAGGTCCTTTATATGGGCACTCCCTTCTTAATCACAATGGCTCTACAAGATAGATAGACTCAAAGATGTATTTATTTTCCAACATATTAGAGTCATCTATTCAAGAGTTAAGATTAAAGTCCACAGTCACTATTCACAGCCCTTATGTGAAAATTAACCTATTCTTAGAAATTCACTGAAATAAAGAAAATATTAACTCAATGGCAACTTGAATATCAACATCTGTTGAAGTGGTCTACTAATGATGCGAAGTTGAAGTTATCAAGAACAGTGAACAAAGCAGTTAAACACATTCAATGGTACCTGCGTAAACTAAGATTTGAGAACTTTTCCCAAATTAATTAGAGAAGCCAAGAACAGTAGATGATTTTCCCTTTAAGTAAGGGCTTGTTTGGCTGGCTTATCTAAAGTTAGAACCAACTATGCTGATACATTTAAATAATCCTTGATATTTTATTATACTAGAATAAGACCCATCACTTCACTTGTAGATAAGACATGTCTATTTTCATGTAGGCCAATTTCTGAATATAGACAACAAAAGGTTTGCATATATGTATTAATATGTACCTAAAGCCACATATATAAGAATAATTATCTGTACTGAACCAAAGAATATTACATTGAACATTGTATGTGAAAGATTATTGAGCCTTATGATAAAATTTGCAAAGAGAAAATTTCCTAATTTTTATTACCCCAATGTTACATTTAGGGAACTCATTAATACCATAAGACATCAAGGTCATATATCAGCTATAAGGATGTGTTGATTTTTAGGGGAAATTGTCTTCTATATGACATCCATTCACATAAAACCACCAACTTCATTTAAGACATCTATTATTCTCCAGTGCTTAACTATAGCTTAAGGGAATACAGGTGATGCAGTTTATAAGGAATAGAAAGAAAGATTGGTACCTCGATAATTATGTTGACATTAACCAAAAGTCATTGCTTCTCTATTAAATAGTGGCAAGTGTCTTATATCTCCTTTTAGCATAAGCTAATAACAATCTCTTTTTTCATCACTGGAGATCATGAGTCACAATCATCTTGTTAAAGGAAAAATCTTTTCTCGGAGGGGAAAAAGAAAGAAGGATTATTTTTAAAGTTCTAGTAGCTCTTACTTTTATAAAACATCACTCATGTGCCTCTCAGAGCTTACACGACACATGTAAGTTGTGAGGTGATGGAAATTAGGTAAGTTGGTCTAGCAATCTGGATTTCAAAGAGAAATTATGATGAAATTGGCATCAATATACAAAGAGTAAGAACATAAGTGCTGAACCTCTAATCAAACCGAAGTGATTCTGTCATTGAGCTAGACATTATCACATAGGATTACTTATTTTAAAGTAACCAGAATTTTAAAATGGTCTTAATGCTCTTGTACATTAAATCTTTGACTTTCTTAAAAGGAGAGGAGATAAGAATTCACTATTTGCTAGTATGCTCACTTTTCCTTTCCCTGCTTCCCATGAAAAACAGAGAAGTAAAAGGATTTTCTTTCCAAGTATTAATAAAAACACTAATACTACCTAATATTTATTGAGTTGTAATTCTATGCCAGACATTGCTTCATTTAATCTTCACAACAACCCTGTAAGGCAGGTACAAAATATGCATGCTTTGTAGATAAAGAAATGCAGATAAGGAAGATAAATAAAAATAATTAGTTAAGTGACTTACTCAAGATCACATAGCTGATGAATATCAGAACCAGAATTTGAACTCAAATCCAGACTATACCACAGGTCAAAATAAAGAAAAGAAAGGAATAAACTTGTAGAATGAGGAAAGCAGCTAAATTCAGCAGTCTTAGATCATTTTAAAATAAAGAAAAACAGGTATTAATTTTTGCATGGAAATTAAGTTGGTCCATGGGGTGTTTATCAAAAAACCTAGACTACAAGTCTATTTGTATACCCAGTGTCTATCACAGGGCCTGGAATATAACAGGTGCTCAAAAAATATTTGCTTAATTGCATGAATTAATTAATAAATGCCACAGTGATCTTCAAAAACTGGCAACTGAGTTTTTACAGGGATAGACTTCAAACTGTCACTCACAGTTTTTAGCAAAATAATTGAAATAGAAATACCAACAGGGATTTATAGGAGTCTAGAGGTAGGTTATGCAAGTTCTGAAGACCCTTAGTCAAGATGTCAAAGATAAATACTGAAAACCAACTATTAAACTCATCCATTTAAGATGCAGACCTGGAGCTGGTAGATGAGCCTGTGGCCTTCTTTGCCAGATTTCATTTCTGTGCTAGACAGCTGATTCCAACTTCAGTTTAGAGATGAGCTGCCCTTCCTAACTCTAACTATTGATTAAGATGTTAAGGACAAACCCTTATGTTCAGCTGAGGATAGCATCATTATTTCATAAAGCTTCTTTTTTTTTTTCTTTGTGAAGTAAGAAAAAACCAGCATAGACTGAACATTTACTGCAGGGAGATTTTCTCCTCATTATTCAAGGATAAAATGTGACTAGGATGATGGGGTCAGCTATTCTCTAGCAACACAAAGCAATTTCTTTAAGTAGATCAAAATAAGCAGAAGGTGTTCTGCAGCCTTTGCTAGGCATGTAGTCGCATCCCTGGCTGAAGACACTGAGTGTGTGTAGCAGTGCCACAACCCCCTTTCCTTTTGATCAATCAATAGGGGGCATGGATAATTCAGCAAGGGAAAACAAGTTTCTTTTCAATCCCAAACACTATGGGTCCCAAATTGACTGTCATGAATACAATCTAGAAAAAAAGTAATATTTCTTTGCAAACTAACTGGCCCTGAATGCCTGCTTCCTTTCTAAAGGTACTGAGTGTCCCCACCCTAGAAAAAAGCTTACCCCACTGCTGCTCACAACTAGCTGAAATAAAAAAAGTGATAAATTTACTTGGACATAAACTGCTGGGAAAAATCATCTGAAAGCTTCTGTGCAATTAACACAAGAGCTGCAGATTTGAAGGCCAAAGCCAAACAAAGCCATTAAACATGCTGAAGGTGTAGGAAGCTGTCATTAAATACATTGCCACACACACAAAACACAAGGCCACTCAAGTCTGACCCCCCCCCCCCCGAGCAAAACCACTTTGTGTGTAGCTCATTTTGTCCAATTTTATGGTCTCTTATAAAAGAGAAATCATGCAAATAGAGTTTTTTGGGGGGTGTTTAGTTTACGGTTAAAGCCCAAAACATCATATTGGGGTTGTTATTTTCTAAAGCTATTCAGAGGGACCACCTTCTCAATGACTTATCCCCTGGCAATTCCTAGGAATGGCACCTAAAATTTTAGATTCTAATAAACACATTCCTCAAATGAATCCATGGAAGTGCAAAGTTCAGACCCATCTAGCAGGTAAAACCGTTGTCCATTCCGCACAAATTGAAAACCTCTCAGAGATTTATCCCTCCTCACTTGTTTTTGTTTTTTGTTTTTTGTTTGTTTGTTTTGTTTTAACACTGGTGGATACACCATTGCTGCAACTCTCCTTATCCAAGTCTGCACATGGAGCTTATTATTATCCTGAGTTCCTAAATTCCTCTTCTGGGACAGGTTTTTCCTACTGTGGTGAAATCAGCTGGTAGGAAAAAAGCAATGTTTTCTTCTTATTAAGACTGACATATGGACAGATCCCCTAATTGTGAATTAGAGAGTGATCATAAGATTAACATGGATACTATATCCTAAAGACCCAACCCAACCAAATACATATACATAAATATGAACACAGGTGTGAACTCATGTCACAAATCAGCAGTTTCCTTGTACATTGAAAGTTCAAACATCCCCTTAGCAGAGCCATATCTACGCTTACCCTTGCCCTACAAATTCTCTTCCTCCTCCATTTGAATATTATATGACCACTGCTTTGTTAATATTTATCAAAACAATTTAATTATATTTCTCCCAAATTATCTCCCCTCATCTTTTTTATTTTCCCCATTCACCCATTCTGGAAACCTCCAAGTCATCCTTTAATTGCTCCTTTTTTTTCTTCTATAATGATTTTCAAAGATAGAGATCAATTCTTTCATTGTGATATCTCTTTGCTTATGGCTTCCTTTCCAATACAGCCATGCTACCTGGGAACAGATCACTTTCACCTTCTGCCTAGGCTATGTGAGAATTTAAATTAAATATGTATAAAGTGACTCACCAATGTCTGATACATGTACACAATGATTAAATGATAATTCCATTCTTTCTTGTTTTAGTTGGAGTAGAGGTTGGTGCAGGAGAATAGATAGTGGTAAAATAGTAGGAATTATCCTTTAGTCCATGGCGAGTTACTAAAATTTATGAAGAGGGAAATAACATGTGCACAGTGCCATTTTAGGATAATTAATCATTGACTAATCCAGAACGTCATTTGGAGAGGAGAGAAAATGGAGACAGAAAGACGGTTGCTATAGCCTAGACAGAAAGTGAAAGTGATCTGTTCCCTGATATTCTACAATTCTGATTCATGATACCATTATTCTCTGATGGTATTAAGGAAGCGACAAGATAAGGAAAAATACAAGACTTCAAATAGTCAAAATGATACTTACATAAATACATAAATATATAAAGCAATAGCTACAGAGAGATAGACTTTTCTAGGTATATAAATTGTCTCCATGTATGGAGTATGCTATTTTACCAGATTACATCCACCTATAAGTCAAAACTGCTTAAAATGTATTTCCTCTACAACACCAACCCAGACTAACGTTCCCTGCGTCAGTTACTCTTATCACCCCAGCAACCTGTAGCATTTTAGCACAAGAAGCTGTAATATAAACATAGTACAACAGATTGCTACATAGTGTTTGTTTCATATGCTATATACCCAAAGGATGGTATCCATTGTCTTTTTCTTCCCTTGGGAATGAAATGTAGCATAGCTGAGAGAGCATAGCCTTTCAATATATATATATATCAAACAATAGATAAAAATGCCACAAGAAAATATAGGCAAACATTTACTTGACCTGAAACTAGGGAAGTACTTTCTCTATATAAAAGCAATGAAAAGTAATAATACATAAAAAGATGAATTGATTTGAGGTAAGAAATTCAGAAAGAAAATAAAATGGGAAATATCTGCAGAAAGAAAAATATAAATGGCTATCAAACATTTAAGAAAAATCAAGTATTCCTACTAATCAAAGAAATGTAAATTAAAATGAGGTACAATTATTGCCTATGATATTTATAAATAATTATTTTATAATAATAATTAATGCTTATAAGAAGATAAAAAACAGATATCAATAGACCAATGGTATGAGTGTAAATAGGTGAAACTTTTCTGAAAATTGAGCATACGGTATTAAAAGCCTTAAAATTTCCCTTAAGAGAATGATCTTCAGTTCCATCCAGATTGTTGCAAAAGGTATTAATTCATTTTTTATGGCTAAGTAGTACTCCATGATATACATATATCACATTTTATTAATACACTCATAAATTGATAGGTGCCTGTGTTGATTCCACAACTTTGCGATTGTGAATTGTGTTGCAAGAATCATTTGAGTGCAGGTGTATTTTTGATAAAAAGTCTTCTTTTCCTTTGGGCAAATACCCAATAGTGGGATTGCTGGTTCAAATGGTAGGCCTACTTTTAATTCTTTGAGGAATCTCCATACTGTTTTTCATAAAGGTTGTACTAATTTGTGGTCCCACCAACAATGTATGAGTGTTCTTTTCTCTCTGCATCCATGCCAGCACCTACTGTTTTTGGACTTTTTAATAAAAGCAATTCTATCTGGGGTAAGGTGATATGTTATTGTCATTTTAATTTGCATTTCTCTGATGATTAGTGACCTTTAGCATTTTTTCATATGTTTATTGTCTTTCTTCTTTTGAGAGGCTTCTGTTCATGTCTTTGGAACTAACTGATGAGCTCACATGTGCATAGAGGGAAGTAAAACTAGGGGAAATCAACCGGGGTTAGCAAGGAGGAGAGGAGGGGCAAAAACCTACCTAATAAGTACAATGAACACTATTTGCATGATGTGCACACCTATAACTGGCACTCAAGCATCCATGTCACATAAAATATTTGTACCTCCTTACTATTTTGAAATAAGAAATCCTTAAAAATGCTTTAATCTTTTGTCTTAGTAATTTTATTTTTAAAAACATGCCCTATAAAATTATTTTGGACTTAATAAAACAAAGATTTATACCCTAAAGTTGTTCATTAAGGCATTATTTATAATAATGAACAATTAGATAGTTAAAATATCCAGTTAAACAATGGTGCAGCTATTTGAAGAAGCATTATTGAATCATTAATATAGTATTTTTTAAAAGTAATAAAATGGTAATATAGTCTTGACATAATATTAAGGAAAAATAATCAAGATAAAATTATATATGCAGTGTGATACTAAATAAATATATATTGTGTGTGGAAGTATATATGTACATCAACATATTAACAGCAGTTATTTCTACCGGTTGTGATTTGGGGCGACTTTAAAATTTGTCTTTTACATTTTGCTATTATCTACTGTAAGCTTCTATTTCTTTTACAAAAAGAAACAAATGTAAGAGGCTTTGGATTCATACATACTTGGGTTTAAATCCCATCTTTGCCACTTCCTGTGTGGTATTGGTAAACTACTTAAAGCCTTCAAATTTCAGTTTTTTAATCTGTAAATGGAATTAGCACTATCTAACTCCCATAATTGGCTTGTGGATAAATGAGATAGTGTTAGCAATATGTATTGTACATAGGTTTTACCTTTTCCTTTTCTCTTTCCTTTATATTCCTCCCGTAACATTTAGGGCATTTAATCAATGGTCCTTAAATAATAAATAGAATTTTATAAGTGTAAATATAAAAGCTATCCAAAAATAGTAACTCACTCACTATAGAGAGAAAGACTAAATATGAAGTCACAAACTGAAGGCATTTGGACAGCAAAAGCCCTATGGACATCCATCACGATACATACACACACACAGACTTTGATATGATGTTTTAATTGTCAATATTCACAACTCTAAAGAGTACACAAAAGAATCTGGATTTCCAGCTTCTTGAAAATCAGAAAATCTAGTAACAATGGATGCAAGTTCTCACTTAGTAATCACTGGAACTGGTAAACATTGACTCTCTTTACATAGACATATGCATTAGGGGCTCACTGCATCCTCAGCACTGATTTTTATCCCAACACCAGGTCCACTGTACTCCTGTCCATTACCTTCCTGGTCTCTGTGTTTGCATCTCCCCAGCTTAATTAATCAAGCAAAAACAACCAAGGAGGGAACATCTTTCTTCTATACTCAGAAATTGAAGTGAAATTTTAGGCTTAGCACTACCGTTTGTTCATATTCATGTTTTGGGTTTTTTTGTTACTAATACAATAGAAATATATTAAAATGTTTATTAAAAATTATTTACAAACCATATAATCACCACCATGTTAACTAAATTATATTCTCTATCTAGAAGCTTTAATGCCCTTTTAATAACTAAAAATAGTATCTAATGTTTGTTAAAATAAAGCTCTTCAAATACACAGTTTGATATAAGAAATAAAACCTAGTGTTAGATCAGTAGAGTGACTACAGTTTATAATAACCTACAAGATATTTCAAATAGGTAGAAGAAAATAACTCAAATGCTTCTAGCATAAAAATACAAATATTTAAGGTGATAGATATCTTAATCACACTACTTCAATCTTTTCAAATTATATGAATGTATTAAACTATCACATGTACCCTGAAAGTATGTACATCTATTATATAGCAATAAAAATAAATTTTTTAAAAAGGGTAAATAAAAATAAAATAAAGCTCTTATAGCTTTACTGACAAGGAAGTTGAATTTTTCCTTTTCTATGGGGAAATTAATTAACACCAGAATTCAGTACCATCCAGTATGCCTCACATGGTGTAATGGTGTAGATGAGGAATTAAACTAATGTCAGTTATTGTAAGACTGGCATAACCCAGAGAACACCATTGCCTTGAAGAAAAAGAAACATTGAGAGAGAATATATATATGTGTGTATGTATACATGTGTGTGTGTGTGTATACATATATATTATAAAACAGAAGACAATGGGGAGTCAATGGCATGGGTATTGCTTACCCAACCCTATTTAGTAATTAAAATGTTGATGTGGATTTTATTTGTTGACATGGAACTATATCTACTCTGCAACAGAGTACTCAGTGAAAAAAGGTTACAATAACATGTATAACATGATGTCATTTCACTTTAGTTCGAGCAATTATTTTTCAGTCTGTCTTAGTTTTCCAATTTTTTGTGAACTACTATTTGTTTTCTTATTAGCCTTTTAGTAGGAATCGGGAGAGGCATCTTAAGTGCTGTTTAGCCAGATGCCATTCTAAACTCAAAGTCTCCATGCAATTATTAGACTCTTCCTTTCTGTATAAGCCAGAGGACAGAATAATTGCAGATAATGTTGATAGAAAAGATAGGAATATAATTACTTATTTTTTAATTAGGCTGGTGGGGCAAGGCTGTGTCAGCTGCAATTATATTGCCATTTACAAAACCAGGAATCCCTTCCTATTATCACATGCTTGTTTCACTCACACTGCAGTTCTGTGTCTAAGGTGGCAACCTGCTTTGGGAGAGAAGAAGGGCATGACAGTGCCCCTATTTCCACATCCTTCCCTAGGAGATGGGTCTCTTAGAAGGGTGTCCCAACTCAGGTTGATCTTTATAGATCAGTTAGGTAAACATCTAGACACTTCATCATCTGATTCCAAGACATGGGACAATAATTAGATAGCAAAAAATATATGTTATTGTAGTGCTAGCTTAGAATGTTACATTCAACGCATTCCCAGCCCTCTAACCTGACTTATTAGAGCAGAGTCTAAAATCTTGCACCTGAACATTATCAGGCCACAATGAAATCAATCAGGACAAGGAAAAAAGCTATCAAAAACAAGAAAAAAATCATTCTAAGGAGATTGTTACTTTCATATCATTGATGAAAGAGAGGGTTTAAAATATCTCTGGAGCAGCAAAAAAATATTGTCAGGTGAAAATATTTTCTAAAATGATCAGTAATATTGGGTCATTATATACCCATAGTTTACTAATGAAACTTGAAAAACACACTAATTTGGTTTTTCACTTAGTACTGAAACATCAGTATACTTTTCAAAGCTATATGACACACAGCATAAAATTTTAGTGCAAAATAGTCACTCATCACAAATATTAAAATAGTTTTTATATTCTGTACCATATACTAAGTATCCTGTATCCTCTAGCCGGAAAATGAATTCATTTGGTTGTATGCTGTTTGAGTGAGGGACAGGAATAAACTCTTTGGTTTAACCAAAATAATTAATGACTACTATATTAAACATTATAGACAATTTAAAATAAAATTAAAGTATTACATAAAACATGGCTCATCTTTCTTTTTATTTTTATTTCAGCATATTACAGGGGTACAAATGTTTAGGTTACAAACATTGCCTTTGTCCCACCTGAGTCAGACATTCAAGCATGTTCATCACCCAGACAGTGCCCACTGCACCCATTATGTGTGAATATACTCATACTCTCCTCCCACCTCCCACCTGCCTGATACCCAGTGAATGTTACTATTATATGTGCACATAAGTGTTGATCAGTTAACACCAGTTTGATGGTGAGTACATGTGATGCTTATTTTTCCATACTTGTGATACTTAACTTAGTAGAATGGGCTCCAGCTCTCTCCAGGATAATACAAGAGGTGCCATATCACCATTGTTTTTTGTGGCTGAGTAGTACTCCATGGTATATATTTACCATATTTTATTAATCCACTCATGCATTAATGGGCACGTGGGTTGTTTCCACATCTTTGCAATTGTGAAGCATTCTGCTATAAACATTCGAGTGCAGACGTCTTTTTTATAGAATGACTTTTTCGTTTCAGTGGATGCCCAGTAATGGGATTGCTGGATAAAATGGTAGTTCTACTTGTGGCTCTTTGATGTATCTCCATATTACTTTCCCAGAGATGGTACTAGTTTGCAGTCCCACCAGCAGTGTATGAGTGTTCCTATCTCTCCACATCCACGTCAACATTTATTGTTTTGGGATGTTTTGATAAAAGTCATTCTCCCTGGAGTTAAGTGATATCTCACTGTGGGCCCAGAAGATGGTGGATGAGAAACACCGCCAGACAGAGTGTCTCTGAAGAAAAGACAGATTCTAGAAGAAATTAGAAGAAAGAAGCAAGAAGACGAGCCTACATCAGATGAGGGTCGGCAGGAGGAGTACCTGAGACCACGGGAGACTCCACGGGAGGAGGTCGCGGAGGAGAACTGGAAGCTGGGACCCCCGGAGCAGCCCGGAGACCAGCGGGAAGGGTAGGTGGATCTGCTGTTTCCCCTCCCCTACATCCTGGACTGCTGGTGGGCTCCCCAGCAAGCAGAGGGACCTGCGACAACCGCCGCCAGTGAGCGGTAAGCCAGTAGCGGATGTGGCACCAGGCTCCCAACTCCCTTGGGGCACCTCCGTGTGCACAGACCCGAACCGCGCGGCAGACGCCATATTGCCTCCTCCTCCCCTCCCCCGACCCTACCCGCTGCTGCCCAGAGAGACAGAGAGACAATATAGCCACCAGCCGGAGGCACCTCCAGGGAACGGGACCTTCCCTTTTGAGACTCTACAATAGCTGACTAAAGGGAACTCAGACTGTGAGCTCTCTGCCCGCCAGCCCTCCCAGGTGCTGCTGGCACGGTGATCCCAGGAGAACCGGGCAGAGCCTAAGGTTGAGAGACATAGACCCGGCTTGGGCTCCCTGTGGGTGAATTGGGACAGGCACTCGTCTCCCTGGGGGGAACAAAGTTTGAACTCTAGGACCCAGAGGTCAGACCTGCAGACCATATCCTGTGCACCAAGGCCTCGCATTGCCCAGGCACAGAAGGGATATACGTGAACAGCCTGCTGAGGTGTGTGTGCCTTCAGGGGCAGATCAGCGTCCTGGAGGGCAACCCTCCCCCCAAAGGGAGGCCGTGCGCCCAGCCCAGGTGGCGTTCCTGCACAGGGAACCTCCCCGCCGGCATCACAGCCAGGGGAGGCCTGGTGGCCTGTGGTATGGCCTGCTGACAGAGGCCCAGGAGTAGACACAGAGTTGGGGATGGTGGAAAGAGGCCAGGCCCGCTCCAGACTGCGGGTCTCGGACAGCCCCACCCCCACACGTAGACTCTCTGACTAAGCAGGGCCATTCCAGCCCCTCCCTGTCAGCTTTGCCTGGAAGCAGAGAACAGAACTTTGACCCCTGCTGATGACATTGGTGGTGCCTGAGGGCGGGCTTACCCAACTCAGCTCCACCCAGACTCTCCCCTAGACCAGCCTTCACTAAAGGGGAGAAAAGGACACACCTGGAAGTCCCAGGGCCCCACCCACCACCTGAGGCACTAGAGTTCTCTCTTCAGGAGCAAGAGCTGATAACAGGACACAAAAACAACAGCCTAGCCTGTTCCTCCAAGCAGGCACCACCTACTGACAGGGAGAGCATCCTGCACACCCTTTTCACGACACCTACTGACTCATTATACAGGGAGTGGTAGAATCTCACCCACAGACACCACCTACCGGCTCAGACACTAAACAAGGCGTGTGAATACCCAAACAAAAACCTAAAGAAAAGAAACAACAACTGATCGACATGGGAAGACATCAGCGAAGGAACTCAGGAAATATGAAGAACCAATCGGAAAACACACCCCCAAAGAGGAGCCCCAGTCCCCTAGAAACGGACACCAACCCAAATCAGGCAACCAAAATGACAGAAGAGGAATTTCGTATGTGGATCATAAGAACACTCACTGGCCTGCAAGAACAACTCAATAACCAGCACAAAGAAACCACAAAAAGCCTCCAGGATCTAGAAAAAA
>VSMD01120051.1:0-41846 GCA_008750895.1 Mirza zaza | reverse complement strand
ATCACCACCACCACCATCACCACCACCACCACCACCATCACCACCACCACCACCACCACCACCATAACCACCACCACCACCACCACCATCACCACCATAACCACCACCACCACCACCACCATCACCACCATCACCATACCACCACCATCACCACCACCACCATCACCACCACCACCACCACCACCACCATCACCACCATCACTGTCATCACCATCACCAGCACTGTCACCACCACCATCATCACCACCACCACCAATAACATTAATTTTTACCTTTGTAATCATAATATCTTCCAAAGTAGCCTCTCTGCATCTAGCTTCTCATCTCCAATCTTTCATATATTTTTTTTGCCAGATTAATTATCTTACATCAAAGTTTTGATGATCATATCCTATGCTTGCTTAAAAGCTGAAATTTTAATTAATCTTCACTTAATCCCATTCCTAATGAATAAAATCCAGTTCTCTGGGTGTGGTAGGCAAGGCCATTCATAAAAATAATTCTCCAGGACAATCCTCAGACTGGACCTCCCCATGGTGCCTCTATAAGTATTCTAAACTCCATCCAAACTAGAACATTCACTATTCCTTGAATATGCTTAAGGCTAGCATTTTCAAAGTCTAGAATAAATAATACCTTGTTAGAATTACTTGAGATATTTGTTAAAATGCATATCCCTGGATTCCATTCCTATTACAGAAGCTCTCTCTTTAGAATCCTGGGTACTTAACATCTTTTTGTCCTTAGCTTTGGGATCTTGTTGAAAATTTTGTGACTACAGGAAAAGTCCCATTTAACATTGGATTACTTATATATCTTACATGGTGTTTCTAAGGACTAATATTAAAAATATAATGTAATTGGCACAGTGCCTGACCCAGTAAGTTCCCAACAAAACATAGCTATTATTGTCAATTCTTGTCTCACCTACCTCAGAGTGTTTTTGTGATGTTCAAGTAAGAAATGTTTGTGATAGAATTTTTATATTTTTTTCACATGCTTTCCATTAGACTGCCAACCTCTGGGTGGCAGATATTATGGATTACTCATCATTATGTAACTTGTAAAATCTGACCTAGAGTTTTGCTCACTAAATATTAACTGAATTAATGGTCTGGTAGTTATTTTTAAAAATTGTGATGTAAATTTTAATTCAGAGGCTTTAACATTTCAAAAAATACCCTTTTTTATGTCCTTCCAAAGAAAGTCCCAGAGACACCTTCTCTCCTCCTTCTGGTGGCCCCTGAAAACTGCAGGGTCAGTTCCTCCAAGAGTCTTGGGTTCTCTATGCCCCTGACCTTAGTAGCTCGGCCTTCTCAAATACTCTCTGAGACTTTTGATGGGAGAGATTGGAGAGTTTTAGCTCCATATTTTGGCAGTAGTATTCAGTTATCATTATTAAGTCTTCATCTCCAGTCCTGTGTACCAGTTCTTAGAAGCAGGAGTCTATCTAGTTAACAAGGTGCAATGTTCACCTAGGACCTGGTTGAGGTAAATAGATGGAATCTTGTGTCCTGTGTCTAGGTCCTTGTCTTGATGACCTGCTTAATACTCTAGCACTTTTAGGATTAGATACTGCCTTGGTTTTTCCAATGATGTCTGTCCTGTACTTCTGTCCTTCAAGCATCTTTAACATCTGTAGCCTCATCTGTCAACTCCTTACTGACAAATTTGCTGTAGAGGATCCCCACCCTCCCAGTAGACCATTGATGTCAGGTGCTTGCTATTCTTTGTAGCATTTCCTTGGACCTCCTGTCTGATCCCTGAGTGGTCTACTGAGTGACCACTTCCCCACACCATGCCCTCTCCATTTTCACCAACCCTCCTGCAGTTACTGGCTCATGGCCACTGCTGGTCTGATGGCACCCACCTGGCTGATGGTGCTCATGGCTCGCATGTAGCTCTCATTCCTGGAGCGGAACTTTGGTGACGTGAGCAAGCCTGCAGGGTCAAGGCCATCAAGGCTTCGGTTGATGGAGACTTCACTCACTGCCCTCAGGTAACTGTGACTCCGGATCTGGAGTTTGGGTGAATGCTCATTGGAGATCCTGGAAGAGAAGAAGGGAAGAGGTACATTTAGTCAGATTCCAAAATGTAGGCAGGAATAAGACATGTCACTAGCTATCATTTATGTGGCACCCTAAATACTGGGGCAAATATTAATAATATAGATGACTTTCTATGATTGCTAAACTCGTCCATGGTGTCTCAGAAGAAAAAAATCTTTTGACAGGAAATCATCAAGGTCTGAAGACATTAGAGATCAATTAAGATTCTCTTCAACCATGAAGAGAATAATTTCTCCATTCACATTTTCCTAGGCATCCTAGGGAGGGAGATAACTGCAGCAACTGTCCTGTCCTAGAATTCTGATTTGTGTAATTTGTAAGGTTTTCCTTTGTACACATTTCTTTCCTAGGGCCATCCTTTTGTTTATAGACTCTTTAGTAACAGCAAGTGGCTCTGTATCTATATCTGTATAAATATCAATATTTCTATCTATCCACCAATTTCTCCTCCTTGCCTTCTGCAGCCCTTCTCTCCTTCCCTCCCTCCCCCCTCCCTCCCTCCCCCCTTCCCTCCTTCCTTCCCTCCCTCCTTCCTTCCTTCCTTCCTTCCTTTCTTTCTCATCTATCTAATCTTTAACTCTCTCCCATAGTTGAGATTGAACTTAGTGAACAAAACATAAAATGCACACATCTTTCAATCTTGATACGTAAACCCAAGTCTTTACACACTTGGTACTCTTTGGATTTATTCCAAGATGCACTGTAAAATTATAAAAATAGGAAATGCTCATTGCAAAAAGCCAAGCTATACAGAAGTGCACATCGCAGAAAGTAGGCTTCCTTCTCCCCCATTATTCCTGCCTCCGGAATTCCACACTCCTAAAGGAACTACTCATGGCAGTTTGGCGTGTGTTTCCCTCACTCTTTGTGTACATTTATAAACAACTTAAGTTTAGCAATTTTTGTTTTTAGTTTTTTTTTTGGAGCAATTTTTAAAGTCTATAATTTTTAAAGTTTTTTTTCACATAAGATCAGGGGGATTTTAAAAATTTTATTAAAATTAAAAAAATTAAATTTTATTAAACTTCTTTCATCCTGTCTATAACATTGCTTGCAATTAAAGAAATTAAAGTTGGTAGGGAAAAAGATGTATGTCCAATATAGCTGCTATTATCTATCATTATTCTAGATATCTTACCCAGTGAAATTAAAAAATAAAAAAAGAAATCAAGAATATAAATATTGCAATGGAAGAGATGAATTTTGAGTATTTACAGATTATATAATGAATTATATGTAAGATAAGGAAAATAAACAGAAAAATCATGAGAACTAATAAGAGAGATCCTCGAGGTAGCTGGATACAAGGCAAAAATACAGAAATTAACAGCTTTTCTATATACTCCCACCACCAAATTAAATTTTAATTAAAAAAACTCATTTAAAATGGCAAAACAGAAACTAAATAGAAATAATAAAAAAGAAATGCACCAGAATTTTATGAAGAAAATGATACTACTTTATGGAAGGCAGTAAACAAGTACAAAATAAATGCAAAAATCTCTAATAATTTTCCTGAATGAAAATACTCAATTTTGTAAAAAATTTAAATTTCCCCTAAATTAATCTATAAATTTAATGAAATTGCAATAAAACATCCATAGAATTTTTTATTTGAATGTAACAACTCATTTCAAATTTCATATGAGGTTCATAGTAGCATTATTCATAAGAGACAAGAGGTGGAAACAACCAGATATCCACCAACTGATGAATAGACAAATAAATGTTGTGGAGCTACACAATGAAATATTTTTGGGCCATAAAAAGGAATGAAGTACTCATACATACTACAACATGGATGAACATTGAAAACATCATGCTAAGTGAAAGAAGCCACATATTACAAAAGACCACACATTACATGATTCCACTTATATGAAATTTCCAGAGTAGGCAAATCTATAAAGACAGAGAATACATTAGTGGTTGCCTAGAGTTTGGTGGGGAAGAGACAGGAAGATCGTGGCATTGGGGGTGATATCTAAATGGTATAGAGCAGGAATGGGAAAACTTTTCTTGTTGGAAGGTTGCATTTTTAGCTGTAATCAAATAACTGTAAATATTCAAGAAACTTCAATTAAATATACTTAAAAATGTATATTATTTTGTAACAATCTAACTACTATGTACTTAATAATTTCAAAAAATGAAAACTATTTATTGATTTTGATGGTAACTAAACTTTTAATGACTTTGTTGTGTCTGCTTTTTGTTGGAAAGCATTTGAATATTTGGTTGCAGCATGGAGGTCCACAGTTTCAGGTGATCCTCTGATTGGGTGTCAGTCATTTGTGACCTTAAGGGCGTCTTGATTTGGGTTGGGTAGGAGAATGCAGATTCACAGTAATATGTGGTTGAAAAGCAAGAAAGCATTTTTTGGGCATGTTGCCAAAGGCATGGGTATTCCACTGTATTTTTCCATATTTCAATTGGATCTTTCTCAGCATCAAACAATGACTTTAAAATGTCATCTACTGAGAGCTCAATCAATTCCATCTGTAGTTCTTTAGGTGCTTTGCTGATATCAAGAGGTGAGGGTGAAATGCTAATTTGAGTGTGATGTCATGATTCTCAAAGTCAGTGAACCTTTCATTGTATTCTCCCATTAAAATGTCTATAATACCTGTGTATTCTTCAAATGATTTGCATATATCATTCTGCTCATCAATGACCTTTGTTAATTGGGGACATGTTCATTTGAACTTTCCTTTTGAAGAAGAAGTGTTTTGAAAAAAATAGCTTTCTTCAAAATGCTTGGATTTTTTTGGCCACATATTGTACATAGACTTAGTTTTACCTTGCAAAGAAATATTCAAGTTGTTTTGATTTGACATGATATCAAACAGAAAAGTTGCATTCATATAGAAATCTTCTTTCAATAATTCACATTGCTGATTCTTTTCTTCATAAAATTTAACTATCTGTTCTTGCAGAGATAATATATTGGCTGACACCTGTCCCTGCAATAGCTAACACACTTTAGAATGATACAGGAAATCCACATTAAATACCTCATCATTCAACTTTAGCATATTATGAAACTGATGATGCCGTGTTGCATTTGCATGAATATAGTTAACAATACCTATAACTTTTTGCAAAGTGTCACTTAAAATAGTAGCTTTAGCACAGAGATTTTACTGATAAAATATACAATGAAAAGAAATGAGAGAATCTGGATCTGTTAATACTTTTTTTTATCTGTGCAATAAACCCTTCATGTTTTCCTGTTATGGAAAGTGCATCATCTGTACATATACTCACTAAATATACCCAATTCTGTCCAACTTCATGACATTCATCTTGAAAGTTGTTGAAGGTATCTATTCCCCATGTTCTGTTCACAGGAGTGCCCAAAATGAGTAACTCTTCGCAGCAAAGAAAATCTTCTGTTATGACCGTAATGAAGTATAAAACCTGTGCTGAGTCAGTAGTATCAGTTGATTCATTCAAAGAGTTTGCATAATATATATTTGCTTTTTCAAATATTGCATAAAATTGTTCTGTTAAGTTGAATGCTAATTCATGCTGCCAATCAGTTATGGTTTTCCTTGAACAAGACAGTTGTTTGTACTTTGAAACCTTATTGGGATCTAAGCATCCTACAGCTTCAACAATGCATTCCTTCACAATTTCTACATCACTGAATGGCTTCCTTTTTTCCCTAAGTATATAAGCTACTTTATAATTTGCTTCAGTGGCATTATTTCCAGGTCTTATTTCTGCTTAAAAGAACTGTCTTTGTTTTTGCTTTTGATCTTTTAATTTCTGTAATACGACAATCTGTGCCTGTCCCTTTAATTTAAAATATTTGTGGTCCTTATCAGTGTTATAATGCTGATGAACACTGAAATTTTTTAATGTTGATATTGTATCGACAAAGTATCACAAAGCAAGCAAATCATCTTATCTGTAGCAGAAACAAGATAATAGTGCAATCCCCAATCCTCATTAAAAAAGTCTGTTTTCTTCCTTCAGCCTTCTCTTGATCTCTGACATGATGAGCTATTAGCCAGATAGAATTAAAAAATCCTGTCCAGATGTGCAACTATTCACAAATTCCACTTCAAATAGAAACACAGTGCACTGCTGTCAAAAGCTGATAAAAGATTGTCATACTTGACTCCGATAAACTCTCACTAACTAGCCTTGTGCAGTAGTGGTGCCAGTCAGGCAGAGGAAGTTAGAACTAAATCATTAGCATAGCAGCCATCAATTTAGCCCTTATAGCTTACTAATGTTCGAATTGTGCCAGTAAATCTGGGAAGATTATGTCGTTGAAACTTATTTTATTGTTTGGTATTTTAAATATGTTCATTTAAAAAATAAAATAAAAATATAAAAGATGAACAAAATATATTAATAAAAATAAAAGGATTTGTTCTGCAAAATTTGGATTCAGCCAAAGGCCACACTTAAGGACTTAGAAGACCATATGTGGCCTTAAGGTTGCAGGCTCCCTACCTCTGGTATAAAGTTTCTTTTTGGGGTGATAAATGTCCTAAAATTCTTTGTGGTGGCAGTTGCACAACTGTGAATATGTTAAAAACCACTGAATTGTATATTTGAAATGGACGAATTGTATGGCATGTATATTACATTTCAATTTCAATTAAGCTCTTATAAAAATCACACCAGGCCTCAAAGATTTCCTTATAAAGAAAGCATATTTTTGATTTTTATCTTTTTTCTTTTCTTGGTATAAATTTATGGGTTACGAGTGCAATTTTGTTACCTGTACAGATTGTGTAGTGGTGAAGTCAGGACTTTAGTATATCTACCCCCTGAGTAATGTACATTGCACCCATTAAGTGATTCCTGATCACCCACCCCTCACCAGGCCCCTTCTCCCTTCCAAGTCTCTACTGTCTATCATGCCACTCTCCATATTCATGTGGACACGTGCAAAAGGAGTTTAGAGGATGAACTAAAGTAGGCAAAATTAGAGAAGGAAACCAGTCAATCTGGTTGCAATAAGGACTGAGTCAAGTATCAGTAGTACTTGAGAGGAACAGACAGATCTGAGAATCCACATGAAAATTAAATGTGGATGACAAGTTAGAAGGTGGGGTCTAAGAACAGCCAGGAAATAGAAGTATGTAAAAAACAAGGGGAGGAATGCCCTTTGTCAGATCACAACTACAATTTATAGCTACAGTGATGAAAAAGAGTAATATTAGGAATGGACAAATCAGTGGAATAAAAGGGACTCCAGAAAGAGAACCGAGTATACATTTTAACTTAGTATATTACAAAGATGGCAGTTCAAATAGGCGGGGAAGAAATCAACTATTTAATAATGGAGTTTGACTATTTGTGCATCATTTGGGGAAAAATGGATTCCTACCATGTATATGGTTGAAAATAATAATATTTAAAAAATTTGAAGTTCTCTAATATGATATAGAAAATTATATTTTATAATTTCAATTTATATACCTAAAAATTTAAAACAGAAATTTATTGGAATTTTATTAAAAACAAAACAACTATTAATATATAATTTTATGGAAGGCAATAGAGAAAGTCTGAAGAAATGCAAAGGAATATGGTGGGGAAAGATTTTTAGAAGCAAGAGGTTAAATCCAGGAACCATAAAGATTAACAAATAGAAGTATATAAAAATTTAAAACTTTTTGGTTTGCCAAAGACACTGTCAACAATGTTAAGAAAAGTAATCATTGAGGGGGAGAATATATTTGCAACACTCCACACCAAAAAGGTCCACATCCATAATATAATATCTAAAGTGGACTTTAAAACGAATAAAAATTAATGCAACCAACCTAATTAAAAATGGATGAAAACCATAGGAGGTAATCATAGAAAAACAAATACATAAATAAATTCACAAGAAAATGAATTTTACATGTCGCCAACCATATGACAAGGTGCTCACTAGCATTAATAATTAGAAAAATGTTGATAAATATACATTTACATACCACATCCATGCACATTCTCCAAGTTCAGGTAGTAAAGATATTCCCTATATTTCAAATGTTCTCTTAGTGGCAATGTATAAAATTGCATCTATTCTTTTTATTTTTTATATATTTATTATTATTTTTTTATTTTTTTCTATTTTTTTTATTTCAGCATATTATGGGGGTACAGATTTTAAGGTTTCAATAAATGCCCTTTCCCCCTCTCACCTATAAGTCTGAGTCTCCAGCATGACCATCCCCCAGATGGTGTATATCTCACTCATTATGTATGTATATACCCGCCCCCTCCCCCCTCCCACCTGCCCAATACCCTATTACCGTAGTACCTATGTGTCCACTTAGGTGCTGCTCAGTTAATACCAGTTTGCTGGTGAGTATATGTGGTGCTTGTTTTTCCATTCTTGGGATACTTCACTTCGTAGTATGGGTTCCAGCTCTAACCAGGAAAATATAAGTGCATCTATTCTTAAAGCTTGCATAGAATTACCTAAATATAGTAGCCAAAAAAGATAGTCTCAGTAGCACCAAGCCCTGAGAATGTGAGTAGCAACCACTTTCTGCAATTCCACTGAGGAAGGAACCAAATTAAAAGAAAATCTAGCATATAGCATCAAAAGTAAATCTCTTATGTTTTTTACTACTACAAAAGAGAAACTTCTAGAAATGTGCCCTATAGATCTTTCCAATAGTTGTCAAACACATAAATACTTCTGCCAGGTCAAGGAAATATTTTCCTTGTGTTATGTGCTATTATGGTGATTTACACTGTTACTTTATAATACCCATGCCAAAAACGCCAGCCAACAAACAAACTGGAAAATTCATTTTTTTTAAGTGTGTTTTTTTTAAGAGATCCCTACCTTGAAGCACTGTAACCTAAAGTTCACTTCCCCTTAGAACTTGAGACTTGATGACAAATGTGTTTCTTTGGCTATTTTGCAACCTGACCCAGAGCAATGATACTGCCAACATAAATGATGATGCTATTCCAAATGGTTATCAGGGCAGCAATGGGGGTGGCTATTTCATAAATGGAGTATATTCCAAAGTAGAAGTGAAAGTCCAATATTTTGAAAAATGAGTGTCTGCTGGCTGAGATGGGGAAATGAGGCATCATTGCAACAATCCTTCACTTGTTATGAAATAAGGCAAATTCCCAAATTTTAAAGTGAAAAATCATTCAGAAGGAATTGAATAATTCTTTGGTGAGTCATTCCTGATAAAACAATGCATACATAAATAACATGCTAAATATAAGGAAATGAACGTTTTTATCTTGTCCACTTGGAGAGCAGAGCCACAGCTATCGATATAGAGGATACAGAA
Organism: Mirza zaza; assembly: GCA_008750895.1. Taxonomy (NCBI): domain Eukaryota; kingdom Metazoa; phylum Chordata; class Mammalia; order Primates; family Cheirogaleidae; genus Mirza; species Mirza zaza. Next base: position 32,500 of record VSMD01120051.1, on the reverse strand, counting down.
TGTACATGTGCCCCGATGCAGAAAAGCTCCATAAAGAAACACCAGAATAGTGCATTGATTACTTTCTCTTCATCTCAAAAGAAAGTTGATACGCTCAAAAGAAAGGGAGTGTTCATATTCAAAAACGTTGTTAGCTCACTCATGTTAAATTATTTTTCAATGTCGGTTCAATTAAATGACATTCATCTTTTTCCACTTTTCTCCCTAAATTACTTATGCTAAGTTCACTTTCCCTAGATTATCAGAACTGAGGTGACATGTTGGCCTTGTTGCCATGTGAGTCCCACTCATCATCATGTCCCAAGTGGCAACCAAAGGCGGGAAGGCCTTAGGTGACTCTGAGGCAGCCACACAAACAAGCTTGGCCCAGCGTATCAGCAAGGTTGCCATCGCAAAGAAGAGAAAATGCAGCAATACTAAATCCACAAAGTTTTAAACCAATGTCTCAGAAGAGAAAATGATTAACTTGGTAACATATTTATTCCTAAAAATAAAACTTCAGATGGTTGGGATTCCACCCCTCCTGCCAGAAAGAAATGCTTCAAGATTGCAGATAACTGAGTCTAGTGAGGGAATCTCTGGAGGTGATGGGCTATCTGACTAATCCTTCTGCACCCTCATTTTTGTTCTTTCCACTGTGTCTTGACTCTGACTCATAAAAGTATTAAAACATAAGGTTATTCCATAGGACCCAGAGGAAACATTTTTTTTTCTCCTTTTATTTCATCATATTATGGGGGCACAAATATTGTTAGGGTTACATATATTGCCCCTGCCACCCCTACGCCCCACCCCCCACCCTGTACCAGAGCTTCAAGTGTGTCCAACCCCCAGGTGGTGTGCACCGCACCCATTATGTAAGTATACACCTTTCGTCTCCTCCCTCCTCCCATTTGCCCACCACCCGATAACAGTTTTTGTTTTTTTGGCATTTTGGTTACATTGTATATCTTTGGCTCTCCCTAAGGAGGGTTAGAGGTATGTCCTTCCCCCCCACAATGCTCCATACAGAGGAAACATTTAATGGCCTCAGGAGGTTAATCCAATTTTTATCTATTTTGAAAATGAAAGTATGTGGCCTTGGTCATGATCCTTTTACCAAATCATTCTCATAAACATCCATGACTTAAACTGAGAGGCTTCCATGTGGAAGATGGTACTTAGTAGGTGACAGTTCTCAGTTACTAGTTATAGGGAAGCCGACGCAGGGTGTTTTATTTGTCAATCTGCTTTGGTAAAACTAAGTACAGTTTTCTTCTCAGCAACCTCATGTGTTTGTAGTCCTTACACAAGAATTACCTTCATTAAAGTTGTTTACTTTGGCAGGTGTCTCTTGAGTAATTTCTCCTTTATAATAACACTTGATGTTTATTTATTTTTATTATTTTTTTATTATGTATATATTTTTATTTCAGAATATTAGGAGGGTACAAATGTTTTGGTTATGTAAATTGTTTTGTATTGTTAGAGTCAAAGTTATAGATGTGTCCATCACCCAGACAGTGTGCATTATACATGTTAGGTGTGAATTTACCGATCCCTTCTTTCCCCCTTCCACCTGCTTGATTTCCAATTAATGTCATTTCCATATGTGCACATAAGTATAGATTGATTAGTTCCAATTTAATGGTGAGTGGATGTGGTGTCTTGTTCTTGCCCAGGCTGGTCTTGAACTCCTGGCCTCATGCAATCCTCCGCCTCAGCCTCCCAAAGTGCTAGGCTTACAGGTGTGAGCTACCATGCACAGCCCTATAGTGTTTTTATATACTTCTCTGTTACACACTTTTCCCATTGTTGTAGTCTTGTTTGGTTTCTTTAGTCTGTGTACTCTTTAGATTTCTGAGCTCTTAGAAGCAGAATCAGTATTTCATTCATTTTGCTACACACTGGTACATTGGCAATTAATTTTTTAAAAATGATTAATAATAATAGCCAATACTTACTTGAGTGTTTCTGTTATGCTAGGCACTGTATTTGAATCATCTCATGAAATGGATGAATGAATGAATAAATAAATGAGGAGGGTAACTCAATTGATCATCGATCTAGACCTAAAATAGTTTGCTTAAAAATTTTTTTCACTTATAAAGACCTCATGAATTACTTTTAAAAAGCTATATTGTGACATAATTCACATATAGTACCATAAAGTTATCTTTTTAAAGAGTGGACTTCAATGGTTTTTATTTAATAATATATTCATAGAATTGTGTAACCATAACTACTATCTAATTTTAGAACATTTTCATCACCCTCCCAAACCATCCTATACCCATTAGTAGTCATTCTCCATTCCTCCCTACCCTTAATCCCTGGAAACTACTAATCTACCTTTTTTTCTATGCCATTACCTGTTCTGGATACTTCATGTACGTGGAATCATACAATCTATGGCCTTTTGCATTTGACTTCTTTCACTTAGCATGATATTTTCTTTTCTATTTTTTTTAAAGATGGGGTCTCATTCTGTTACCCAGGTTGGACAGCAGTGGCATGATTATAGCTCACTGCAACCTTAAACTACTGAGCTCAAGTGATCCTCTCACCTCAGCCTCCCTAGTAGCTGGGACTACAGGTGTGAGCTACCATGCCTGGCTCTAGCATATTTTCAAGGTTCATCCATGTTGTAGCATGTATCACTACTTCATTATTTTATTTTATTTTATTTTTTTGAGACAGAGTCTCACTCTGTTGCCCGGTCTAGAGTGCCGTGGCAACAGCCTAGCTCACAGCAACCTCAAACTCCTGGGCTCAAGCAATCCTTTTGCCTCAGCCTCCCGAGTAGCTGGGACTACAGGCATGCACCACCATACCCAGCTAATTTTTTTCTATGTATTTTAGTTGGCCAATTAATTTCTTTCTATTTTTAGTAGAGACAGGGTCTCACTCTTGCTCAGGCTGGTTTCGAACTCCTGACCTTGAGCAATCCTCCTGCCTCGGCCTCCCAGAGTGCTAGGATTACAGGTGTGAACCACTGCACCTGGCCTACTTCATTATTTTTTACAGCTGAATGATATTTCATTGTATGAAAATATTCCCCAATTTGTCCATTCATCAGTTAATGAGCAGTTAGTTTGTTTCTATTTTTTGGTCCTTGTGAATAATGCTGTTATATACAATCATGTACAAGTTTTTGTGTCAGCACATAAAAGCTTTATAAGAAAACATTATTCATGATAAATAAGCAAGAAACTTTACATAGTGGGTGGGACTTCTGGAATGGCAGAGTGGAATTAAATTAATATATTGGCAACACTAGCCAAATCAACTATTTCTGAACTCAAGAAACCAAAAACAGAGAACAAAAGAAAAATCATTTATTCAAGAAAAACTACTGATTTCAGATAAAAAACAATGGGGTCTGTGGTGATTTAACTGGTGATTTAACTTATTTCTGGGTCCCCTGCTCCTAGCTCCACGGCATAGTAGCCACGAACAGATGGCAGCCTCGTAACCAACATCATTTTTGGAGCTCTGTTGAAATCACCATCTCCAGTGAACAGTTAATACTTTTACTGGTCTCACAGCTCCCTCTCAAAGTCCCATTCCCAGGGCCTCAGTGCTATTTTAGTTGCCTGGGAGCTCTGTTCTGTGGAAAAACCACATCCTCAGGCTATTACTGAAAAAAGTGGCAACTGCCTGAAATTGTTAACATCTTAGCTATTTAAGGCTGTGATTTCAGTTGGAGAAAACAAGAACTTTTCCCCAAATTTAAAATAAAGACCCAAGGAACTTGTTGTCTATACAGGATATGGAAAAGTTCTGATACATTGCTGTGGATCTAGAAGACTTCATGCATGCACAGGGACATGTGTGTGTGCAGGAAATACCTAGGAAGACAAAGGGCCTTGGTCCCTTACCTGTGGCTGACCTCGAGACCCTGTATAAGCAGGCAGTAAAAGCTAACGTTGACTTGTAAGTTGCCTGAAATTTGGAAGTTTGCCTCTATAGATAGATGCCCTTAACAAAAGGTGGGAGACTTATTGGCTTAAGGTGTTTAAGGACATATTCTGACTAATCATTGGATGATCACTAAACTCTGATGATCCCAGGGTGAATCCAAGGAAGCCAGGCTTAAAAATGCAGTTGTCCCTCAATATTCGTGGGGTACTGGTTCCAGAACCCTGGAACCCCTGCAGATTGGTACCCCTGCAGATACCCAAACCTATGGATGCCCAGTTCTCATATAAAATGGTATAGTGTCTGCATATAACCTACACAATCCTCTTGCATACTTTAAATGATCTCTGGATGACTATAATACCTAAAACAATTGACCCTTGAACAACACAGGTTTGAACTGTGCAGGTCCACTTATATGCAGATTTTTTTTTCAATAAATATATTGAAAAATTGATGGGGAGTTTGCAACAATTTAAAAAAACTCACAAACTGAGTAGCCTGTGAATATCAAAAAAATCAAGAAAATGTTAGATATGTCATGATATATGTAGATACTAGTCTATTTTATCATTTACTGCCATAAAATATACACAAATCTATTATAAAAAGTTAAAATTTATTAGAACTTATGCACACAAACACAGATCATACACAGTGCCATTCATAGTTGAGAGAAATGTAAACAAACATAGATGTAGTATTAAATCATACCTGCATAAAATTAACTGTAGTACCTACTGTTTTACTGTAATAATTTCATAGCCACCTCCTATTGCTCTTGTGGTAAGCTCAAGTGTTGTGAGTATCCACTTAAAATGCCGTGTGATGCTAATCATTCCTGCGTGAGCAATTCATCTCTCCAGTAAATTGTGTATCACAGTAAAAAGTGATCTCTCACAGTTCTCGCATATTTTCATCGTGTTTAGTGCAATACTGCAAACCTTGAATAACACCAGGGGACCCATGTGAAGTCCCACTAGTGATGCTGGAAGTGATCGAAAGAAGTAGAGAAAAGTCACAACCCTATAAGAAAACGGTTGAACTGCCTGATAAGTTCTGTAGATTGAGGTCTGCAGCTATGGTTGCCCACCATTTCAGACAGTCGATTCATCTTGTAAACAAATGATGTAAACTTATGGTATTGATAAGTACAGTACTGTAAATGTATTTTCTCTTCCTTATGATTTTCTTAATAACATGTTCTTTTCTTTAGCTTACTTACTTTAAGAATATAGTATATAATACATTTAATATACAGAATATGTATTTATCAATGTTTATGTTACTGGTAAGGCTTCTGGTAAAAAGTAGGCTATTAGTAGTTAAGTTTTGGGGGAGTCAAAAGTTATATGTAGATTTTTGACTGTGCAGGGGGGCAGCATCCCTAACGCTCATGTTGTTCATAAGTCAATTGTACAATGTAAATGCTATGAAAATAGTTGTTATATTGTGTTTTTTAAAAGTTGTGTTATTTTTGTTTTCCAAATATTCTTGACTGGTGGTTGATTGAATACATGGATGTGGAACCTGCAGATATGGAAGGGAAAATTTAAAAGCAAGAATTAGAAAGAAGAAGCAGAGGAGTTAGTGGCTATCTATTGCAGGGAACAGAATCTAAAGAAGTAGCCCTGGAAAATTCAAAATATAAAAATAAAAAGGAGTCAGGCAAAAAACTCCAAACAAACCTAAAGAAAAAAAATAAAAACAACACAATAGAGACAGAAATTTGGAGATTAAGGAACTCAAAGAAAGAAATTAGCCTGACAACTAAAAATATATAGAAAAAAAAATTAGCCGGGCATGGTGGTGCATGCCTGTAGTCCCAGCTACTTGGAGGCTAAGGCAGGAGGATGGCTTAAGCCCAGGAGTTTGAGGTTGCCGTGAGCTAGGCTGATGCCATGGCACTCTAGCCTGGGCAACAGAGTGAGATTCTGTCTCAAAAAAAAAAAAAAATATTCTTGAGGGGACCCAGATGTTGGACTTAATAGATAAAGACTTTAAATAAGTTACTATAAATATGCCCAAAGAAATGAAGAAATCTATGTATAAAGATTTAAAGGTAGATATGACAACTATGTATCACCAAATAGAGAATTTTAATAGATAAAATTTAAAAAATCTAATATAAATGCTGGAATCAAAATTAATAATGGCTATTTTCTGATGTGAACTAAATAACTAAGTAACAAATGCAGTAACTGAATGAATAAATTCTCATTACTAAGTATTAATAACTAAAACAAATAATTCATTTGAGGTGTTCAATAGCAGATTTGAGCTGGCAGAAGAATCAGTAAACTTGAATACAGTTTAAAAAAAATCATGGAGTCTGAAGAGCAGAAAGAAAAACAAAGAAGAAAAATGAAGAGAGCCATAAAGACTTGTTGGATACTATCAACCACACCGACATACATGTATGGGAGTCTTAGAAGGAGAGGAGAAAAAGAAAGAGTAGGAAATATATTTGAAGAAATAATCATCAAAAACTTTCCAAATTTGACAAAAACCTTAATCTGCATATTCAAGAAGGTTAACAAACACTAATTATGATAAATTCCATGAGATCCACATCTAGTTATAACCTAGTAAAATTGTTAGAAGTCACAAACAAAGAGGAAATCTTGAAAGCAGAAATAGAAAAATGACTCATCACATACAAGTAATCTTTAATAAGATTAACAACTGCCTTCTTATCATAAACCATGGAAGCCAGAGGCATTAAGATGAAATATTCAAAATACTGAAAGAAACAAAATTGTCAACCAAGAGGTCTATATCCCATAGAACTATTTTTCAAAAAAGAAGGAAAAATTAAGACATTCCCAGATAAAGACAGAGAATTCATCACCAGCAGATCTGCCATGCAAGAAGTACTAAAGTGAGTTCATTAGGATCAAAAGAAAACACACTAGATAGTAACTTATATCCACATACAGAAATTAAGAGTACTGGTAAAATAATTCTATAGGTAAATATATATATATGAAAAACACAAACATATTTTTTAAAACTCTTTACTTCGTATAGCTTATTTAAAGTGAGAAATGTATAAATAATAATTTCAAAATTTTGATGGTATTTATAAGTATGAAGATGCAATTTGTATGTCAATAAAAGCACAAAAGGGTGGTGGTGAAAGGAGCTATATTAGAGCAAAGTTTCTACTTACTATTGAAATTAAATTAATATTAATCTGAAATAGATTATTTTAACTAAAGAACCATACTGTAATTTTTAGAGCAACCATTATGAAAATGATTTTAAAGTATATAGTAAAGAAAACCAACAAAGGAATTTAAATGGTACACTAGAAAAAATATACAACATGAAAGAAAGCAATAATAGTAGAACAAAGGAGCAAAAGAGACATAAAACACATAGAAAACATAGAATAAAATGGAAAATCTAAATCCTACCATATAAATAATTATATTAAATGTAAATGGATTAAACACTCCAATCAAAATACAAAGGTTGTGAGAGTGGATGAGAAATAGGATGCAATAATAAGAGGCACACTTTCAATTCAAAACCACAAATAGATTGAAAGTAAAAGTATTTCAAAATTTATAGCATGAAAACAAAAACTAAAAGAGAACTGGAGTGGCTATACTAATATCAGATGTCAAATATACTTTAGGATCAAAAAATGTTATTAGAGACACAAGGAACATTTTATAACAAAAAAGTATAAATCCATCAGTAGAAATGTTATCATTATAAACACATATGCACCTAACAATAAAGTCTCAAAATACATGAAGCAAAAATTTACCGTATTGAAGATAGATATGAATAGCTTAACAACAGTAGTTAGACACTTCAGTACTTGACCCTTAGTAGTGGATAACGCAATTAGACAGAAAATCAGCAAGGAGATAAAAGGCCTAAACAACACTATCAACCAACTAGACTGAGCAGACATCTATAGAACACTTCACTAAACAAAATCAGAATACACATCCTTTTCAAGTGCACATAAAACAGCTCTTGGATAGACCACATTTTAGGCCATAAAACAAGCCAGAATAAATTGAAAAGGATTGAATTATACCAAGTATGTTCTCTAATTACAGTAGAACTAAATTGGAAATCAATGACAAAACAAAAGGAAATCCTGGAGCTCCACAACTGTTTAGAAATTAAACCACACATTTTTAAAAACCATGAGTCAAAGAAGAAGTTACAAGGGAAAGTAGAAAGTATTTTCAAGTGGATAAAGATAAAAACCCAACAAAAATTTATGGGATACAGTTAAAGTAGTAGTTGTAGGGAAATTAATAGCTTTAAATATCTATATTAGAAAAAAAGAAATGATATCAAATCAATAATCTAAGCTTTCACTTTAACAATCTTAAAAAAAGAAGAGCAATTTAAACCTAATGTGAGCAAAAGGAAGAATACAATAGCTATTAGAGTGGAAATGAATGAAATAAAAAACAAAAGAACAACAAATTAGTTGTTTTTGAACAAAAAAAATTGGTTCTTTGAAAAAATCAACACTTTAGCTAAATCAAAAAGGAAAAAAAGGGAAGAAATAGATGATCAAAATTAGAAATAAAAGAGTAAACATTATGACTGACTTGTCAGAAATTAAAAGGATTATAACTGAGCTTAGATGAAATAGTCACATATCTAGAAAAACAAAATGACCAAAACTGACTCAAGAAGAAAGAGAAAATCTCAATAGATCTACAACAGATAAAGAAATTGAATTGGTAATAAAAAGTCTTTCCACAAAGAAAAGCTCAGGCCCAGATAGTTTCACTGGTGGATTAAGTCAAATCTTTAAAGAATAAATAATACCAATATTTCACAAACTCTTTCAGAAAATAGAGGAGGAAGAAATATTTCCACACTCAATCCATAAAGCTAGAATCACCCTGATACCAAAGTCAGACAAAGATACTGTGAGGAAAGAAAACTACAGACTAATAGTTCTCATTAATATAGGTACAAACCCCTTTCCGAAACAATAGAAAACCAAACCCAACAAAATCTAAAAAGGATTACACATGATGTAATGACCCCAAGTTAGATAATATTTCAAGACTACGAGGTTGATTTAACATGCAAAAATCAATTACTGTAATATACCACATTATAGGAATAAAAGACAAACACGTGATCATCTCAACAGATGCATTTGACAAAATCCAACAGCCATTCATGATAAAGACTGAATAAGCTTGAAACAGTAGGGAACTTTGTTAATCTGATGAAGGAAATCTACTAAAAACCTACAAGTAATACCATACTTCATGGTGGAAGACTGAAGGCATTCCCCATGAGACTGACAGTAAAGCAAGGACTGCTCTTGTTACTTCATTTCAACATCATTACTGGAGTTTCTAGCCAGTGCAATCAAGCAAGAAAAGAAATAAAAGAAATTTTATGCAACAGTGTATACAGTATATGTATTCAACACTGACCAATGAAATCTGGACACTGGACGTTAAGTCTTGGCTTTGTCATTAATTATTTAAATGACTTTGGAAAAAAATCACTTTAAGTCCTTGGGATTCAGTTTTCTAATCTATAAATGAGAGAGCTATAATAATGGTGGATTCAGCTTACAGTAACTTTTTTGATGATATTGATCATTATTGGCCAAAAAATATTTACAGAATATAGTAAAATTGAAGATGCATGACTTTCTTTCATTTGTTCCAGATATTTGTGTTGCCAGCCACATAGCATCCTTGTTCAAACTCCACTCCTTTTGCAACACTGCACTGTTCCTTAAACATTAATTTTCCTTCAGCTTCTTAGGAGGGTAACTTCCTAAAGGGATCCATTTCACCAACCAATTAGCCCCATGAGAAGAGCATGGCTTACACACAGGGGCAAGTTCTGAAGTTTAAGATGAAAACTGAAGGAACAAGACCTATATATCCCTATTCTTTGTTGTTGTTCCTCCACAGATGATTGACATGGGGGACAAGTGTCAGCATTATGTCTGGGAGACATTGCAATTGTCAAGAGCTGTAGGCTTTGCTATCTCCTGGAAGCACAGAGTTCAGGGTGGGGTGAATGAAAAGAAATTGAGAGAATAATCTTGACGATTCATTTCGCGTTGCAACTTTTTATTTGCTCCATCGACTTCGCTCTGAAGGAAAAAAAGACTGATTTGATTGGGGATTTCTGGCTGTTCAACTGGAGGCATTATTGGAGAGCCACAGGCTCACAATGTACAAAGCCATGTGCTAGAAGCTGGGAAAATTCGTTTTGGTTATAAAGTGGACTTTGTCCAAAATGAAGGTGCAGCCCTTTCCATAATAATTTATCAGATATAGAAATTATTAACATAAAAGGCAATTCTTCCAGTGTGCCAATATGTTTATCCACATAGTGACACTTGGAATTCAAATATTCTTTCCTCAGATTTTCTAGGTTATGCAACATTAGGCTTAAAGCAATAACAAATAAATGCCAACTATTTATAACGCTTGGGCTAGATGTTATGAAGGACACGTGATTCCTACCCTCGAGAACTTCGCAGTCTCCAGGTTGAGACAAACATGCAGAACTGACTTCAAGATAATTTGCATTAAGCTTCTAACAGATGTTCAAGAAAGCAGCAGTAAGAGGACAGAAAAAGAAGTGACTCATTCAGAGTGCAGTCATCAGGACAGCTTCGGAGAAAAGGTGGCTTTGAGTCAGACCCTGAGTGGTAAGACTGTCACCAGGTAAAGGGAGCCAGACCGAGGCATTCCAGACCCAGGTAACAAAAGCATGGGAGTAGAAGGGGCAGACCCATGGCCAGATGCTGGGCACATAGCACTGCACCTGCTCTGCTTGGAGGCCTGTTGAAGTCGGTTATTAATATAATTGGGGGTCAGTCTCCCCCATCAAGCTGCGGGCTTCCTGAGGGCAGCGACCATTGCTGGGGTCACGGGAATGCATCGTTGTGTTCCCCAAACTCAGCACATGTCCCACACAGAGTAGACCTGCTATATTGGATGTATAGGTGAGGGGAGAATGGCAGGCATGAAGACTGGGTAAGACATTGCAACAAGAGGCCCTGCGAGACTGATGAGGGCCTGAGAGAATCAGGGACCGTGGAGGGAAGACCAGAGAGGCCGAGCAGGGCTGACTCAGGGAACAGGGCAGCGGCCGAGGGAACAGACCAGCAGAGCTTGTTCTTGGGTGATGGGAGGCAGGTGGTGACACTTTCATCTGTCATGTATAATAGAATATAGTCAGGCCCAGGGGAATTTGTTTCTCTCCTTGGGAGCAGTGAGGAAATAACCTTTCTTAATACTTAAATGTGGCCAGCAGGGTTTCATTGCTATTGTGGGCTGACCGAGCACAGGCTGTACATAAATAATTGTTTCCAAAGAGCCCCGAGCAGGAATTTCGTGAAGCTGGGAGGCCTGTGTGAGCAGCGCAGACACGTTTGGGCAAATCACTGCCCAGCACCGCACAGCAGCTAAAGCTGAGTGGGGCTCCTTCCCGTCTTTCTTCTGCTCTGAGGGGACTGGTTTTATAAAAACAATGCTCACGTACTGCCTCAAAACGACTCTTGCAGTTATCTCCATGTTAGTTTGCTTAGGACCAAGCTGATCATCAAATTAATTAAAACAATGCCAAGAGAAATGGCATTTGCTGTGTGGGGGTGGTTGCCTTTAGCACAAGTACGTTCACAGTGGAGGCTCGTTCTAGGAATCCGGCTCTGCGATCCGATGACCCTTGGTTCGTCAGTTCTGGTCTCTCTGGCCACATTTTACTCTTTTTTTTTGTGATAAAGATAACAATATCAACCTTATGGAGCTGTCAGAATTTACTACATAATAAGCATTTCTCTATCTCTCTCCCGCTTGCTCACTCTCTCTCATTCTCTCTTATTGTGGCAAAATCCACATAATATGAAATCCACCATTTTAACCATTTTAAGTGTACAGTCCAGTGGCATTAATCACATATTGTGCGATTATCATCGCCGTCCCTCTCTAGAAACTTCTCATCATCCCAGACTGAAACTCTGTATCCATTAAACTCAAACTCCCCATTCCCCCTTTCCCAGCCACAAGCAATCACAATTCTACTTTCTGTCTCTATGAATGGGGCCTCTTTAGGACCTTGTATAAGTGGAATCATACAAAATTGTCCTTTCAAGACTGACTCATTTCACTTATCATAATGTCTTCAAGGGTCATCCACATTGTAGCATGTGAAAGCATGTCCTTCCTTCAAGGCTGAACAATATTCTGTTGAACACACACACACCACAGCTGGTTTATCCATTCAGCTGTAGTTGGACCCTTGAGTTGCTTCCAGCTTTGTCTATTGTAAGCAATGCTGTTACAAACAGGAGTGTTTAAATATCTGTTTGAGTTCCTGCTTTCAGTTCTTTTGAGTATATACCTGGAAGTAGGAATTTCTCTTTAACAGAGGTGCTTTATCTTTTCCATTTCATTTCTTAGCAACTTTGCTACCAACAAATTTGGGGGCCAACATAATGAAAACGAACCATGACTTTTTTCCCTCCTGAGGAAGCAATCTATTAATAATTTATCATAAGTTTTAAGGATGTTAAATAATGTCATAGTACTTCAGAGACTCACTAATATTGCCATGTCTAAAAATAGAAAAATAATACTTCTACTAAGATTATTGTACTGGAAAACAGTACTATAATTAAAGCTTGATATAGTATTGTTGAGAATAAATTATATTGCATGATTAAGACATCCAGAAAAACAACTCCATAAGCAGTTACAGATTGCTAAAAGATTGTTGACAATAGTGTCACTTTATGAATCAGTAAAAAAAGAAATAATTTATCGGGAAGAAAGGTATGATGACAATTGCAATTGTAGTAGATAGTAAAAAACCCACAATGATAACTCTTAGGAAGGAATGGAAATAAAGACTTGCATGCTGTTTTGACCTGAATACAGTGAATACTCTTCCGTTTTAAGAGTGTCAGGGCAGAGCAGATATACTCACACAGACGTATGATGACATTGACTAACTGGAGCAGTTAAAGCCTATGTAGAAGTATTTTGATAGATTTTTTTTTTACAAATGGTTTCATATTCTGACTTGAGGAAGAAAAAAGCAACTAATGGCAGGCTCTTAAATATTTCTTTTAATGTTGGTTTCCTTCTAATCCCCATTGTCAAATGCTCTGTGTCTAAACTCACTACTAGCATGCCAAGAGGTCACAAAAGAGACATCACTTGCATATAACAGTCTTCAGTGTTTCTGGGCACAGCAATTGTGCCCTGCCAAGCCTTCCCTCCTCCAGGTGATGTGTCCCCCCTCTCTCTTCCTCTTATGTCAGCATGTCCAGGCTCTCCATAACCTCGATGACTCTTCTCTAAAGCTGGTCATATTTGTTAATTTCCATTTTACAATAGGACACCCAGAACCAACCCCACCTTTCAAATGTGGGCCGAGAGGTGCCAAATCCAGCTTGGCCATTATGGTCTGCTGGGATGTAGCCTAAGAGAGCTTTGGATGATGTGGTCAATAACCATGCTATTCGCTTCTGCTAAGCTCCATTTGGACAACTTTTAGATCTTTTTCATATCAAGTGATGTTAAGTCATTCCAAATTTTGACTATTTGCTTCTATTTACTTGAAACGAAAGGCTGATCTTGTCACTCTTATGTAATACATGCAATATATCACCTATTCTGGCCACTTATGTATATCAGCAAATGTGATGACAAAAGCAAAAATAACAAAACGACAATTTAGTGAGTGTTATATAGTCTTGTGCATTTAAGCACGTTACCTAGTATCTTATTTATCACACCAACATGATGGATTATGATAACAATTGTGAAGTATTGTTATCCCTATTTTACAGATGAGGAAACTGAGATGGACAAGTTTGTAAACCAAAAATTGAAAGCTAGATCTATCTCACTTCTGTCGTCTTAATCACTGTACTTTCCCATAAGCACGTCATCTATTTCCTCACTCAATCATTGATAAATGATTGACTAGAATGGGGCAAATCAGTGATCTTTTGAGTTGGCTTAGTCCGGTAATAATTCAGTCTTTACTAGGAGGCAGTTTAACCAACTATATATGTTCCTATTACCCAGTCCTCATTTGCTTATTTTAATTTTTTCTTACAAGCTTATTGTGATTCACTGTTTTAAATGCTACCTTAAATGCACTTACATTCCTCTACCTTAAATGCAATTACATTCCTGTTTCAATCATGCCAAAGAAGGAACTAGACAGAAAATCAACGAGGATATAGAAGAACTCAACAACTTCATAAACAAATAGAATCAAATAGATACTAGAGAATACTCTACCTAAGAACAAGAGAAACTCATTCTTTCCAAGTGCCCATGGATCATATACCAAGACAGGCCATATTTAGAGCCATTAAAAAACCGCCTCAACAAATTTAAAAGAATTGAAATAATACACAGTGTGTTCTCTAACCACAATGGAATCAAATGATAAATCAATAACAGAAAGATGACAAGAACATTTCTAAACATGTGGAAGTTAACACAAAAATAAACCATGGATCAAAGAGGAAGTCTCAAGGGAAACAAATACATTGAACCAAAGAGAAATTAAAATATAGCATTAAAATTTGTTTTTGCTAAAGCCATACTAAGAGGGAAATGTATAGCATTAAATGTATGCATTAGAAAAGAAGTCACATGTCAATAATTAAGCTTTTTCCTCATGAGTCTAGAAAAAGAAAACCAGAGTAAACTCAAAATGAGCAAAAAAAAAAATCAAATTTTTGAAAAGAATCAAAGATCTGGTTCTTTGAAAAAATCAATAAAATGTACAACATTGAAAGCTTGACAAATAATCAAAGAGAAAGCTTGACAAATAATAAAAGAGAAAAGACACAAATTACCAATATCAGGAATAAAATAGGGAGTATCACTGCAGATTTTATAGCTATAAAGGGATTCTATGAGCAACTCTACGCACATAAATTTGACAATTTACATGAAACAAACCAGTTCCTTAAAAATCACATATTATTAAAAGTCACCTAATTTTAAACAGATAATAGGTCTGAAATTCTTAAGGATATTAAATTTGTAATTTTAAATTTCGAAAAAAGAAATATCCAGGTCTAGATGGTTTCACAGGAGAATTCTACCAAACCTTTAAAGAAAAAGTAAAACCAATTATATAATATTTTCCAGAAAATAGAAGAGGAGTAAACACTTCCTAATTCACTTTATGAAGCTAGTATTACCCTAATAATAAAAGGAGAAAAAAAAGTACAAAAAAAGAGAGAACTACAGACCTCATGAATAAAGACAAAAAGTTCTTAACAAAACATTGGCAAGTAGATTCAGCAATAGATACAAAGAATTATACATCATGACCAATTGGAGTTATTCCACTTGAATGGGATGTTTCATTTGCAGGGAAATGCAGTATTTAAAAATCAGCCAATATAATATACCATATTAACTGTTGAAAAAAAAACATGATATGACTATATCAATTGGTGCAGAAAACGCATTTGGCAAAATTGAACATTCATTCATGATAAAAAAAACTCTCAGAAGAATAGAAATAAAAGGAGACATCCTCACTTTGATAAAGTACATTGTTAAAAAATCTACAGCTCACATTATACTTAATGGTGAAAGACTAAATGTTTTCCCCCTAAGATCATGAACAAGGCAAGGATGTCCACTCTCATCACTTGTGTTCAAAAGTGCTGGAAGGGGCCGGGCGCGGTGGCTCACGGGTGTAATCCTAGCACTCTGGGAGGCCGAGGCGGGCGGATTGCTCAAGGTCAGGAGTTCAAAACCAGCCTGAGCGAGACCCCATCTCTACTATAAAAATAGAAAGAAATTAATTGGCCAACTAATATATATATAAAAAAAAAAAATTAGCCGGGCATGGTGGCGCATGCCTGTAGTCCCAGCTACTCGGGAGGCTGAGGCAGCAGGATTGCTTGAGCTCAGGAGTTTGAGGTTGCTGTGAGCTAGGCTGACGCCACGGCACTCACTCTAGCCTGGGCAACAAAGCGAGACTCTGTCTCAAAAAAAAAAAAAAAGTGCTGGAAGTTCTAACCAGTGCAGTAAGAAAATAAAAGGCATAAGGCTGGAAAGGAAGAAATAAAACTGTCCCTGTTTGTAGATGACATGATTGCCTACACAGGAAATCAGAAAAATTTTACAAAAAAACCTTGTGGAACTAATAAATGCAAAGTCACAGGATATAAGGCCAACATACAAAAATAAATTGTATGCAGCAATGAAACCATGGATGCAGAAATTTAATATAGAATACCTTTTACAATCACTTTAAAAATGAGATACTTAGGTGTAAATTCAGCAAAATATGTTAATGCAATCCCTATCAAAATCCCATAAAGAGTTTTGTAGATATAGAGAAGATTAATCTAAAATTTGCATGTAAAGTTGAAGGAACAAGAATAGCTAAAATAATTTTGAAAGGGAAGAATAAAGTGAGAAGATTCACTCTATTTTATTCTATCTACAATAATACAGATGGTGTGGTATTGGTGGGAGGATAGGCACATAGATCAATGAAATAAAATGGAGAATCCAGAGTATACCCACCCAAAGAATCTTAACTGATTGATTATTAACAAAAGTGCAAAAGCAATTCAATGGAGAAAACATAGCCATTTCAACAAATGGTGCAGGAGTAATTATACATCCATAAGCAAAAAAAAAAAAAAAAAGAGAGAAAGAAAAAATACAAAAAGAAGAGCTTTGATCTAAATCTCATACCTTATACAAAAATTAACTCAAAATGGATCATGGGCTTAAATGCTTAAATGTAAAATACATAAAACTTTTAGAAAAAGTATTGAAGAAAATCTTTGGGATTCTGAGCTAGACAAAGAGTTATCAGGACTTGATACTAAAAGAATGACCTAAAGATCAGATGCAGTGGTTCACATCTGTAATCCTAGCACTTTGGGAGGCTGAGGTGGGAGGATCACTTGAGCCCAGGAGTGAGCTGTGATCACACCACTGTACTCTAGCCTGGGCAACAGAACAAGACTCTGTCTTCCAAAAATAAAAAAAGAATGACCTAAGCCAGGCAAGGTAGTGGCTGCATGACTATAGTCCTAGCTACTTGGAAGTCTAAGGCAGGAGGATCACTTGAGCCAGGAGTTTGAGGCTAGCCCCAGCTTGGGCAATATAGTGAGATCTCATTTAAAAAAAAATGATTCATAAAAGGAAAACTTGATAAACTGGGCTTAATCAAAATTAGAAACTTTAGCTCTGTGAAAGACTCTATTAAGAAGACGAAAAGATCTGCTAGAAATTGAGAGAAGATATTTGAAAATCACCTATCTGACAAAGGACTACTATTTGGTATACATAAAGCACTCCCAAAACCCAAGAGTGAAAAGTAAACAATCCAATTAGAAAATGGGCAGAAGTCATGAAGGGACTTTTCACAAATAAGCTCATGAGAAGCTGTTCAACATTACTAGCCATTATTAAGCAAGTGCTAATTAAATCCAACAATGAGACAGCACTACATACCTACCAGAATGACTAAAGTAAAAAATAATGACAACAACAGCAGTTGGTGAGGATTCAGAGGAATGGGATCACTCACACATTGCTGGTGGGAATGTAAAATGCTACAACTGCTCTGTAAAACAGTTTGACAGCTTCTCAAAAACCTAAGCACGCAACTACTACATGATCCAATAATTACACTCCTAAGAATTTATCTTAGAGAAATGAAGCCTATGGTCACCCAGAAACCTTTACAGGAATGTTTCTAGCAGCTTCATTCGTAATGGCCCTAAATTGGAAACAACTCAGATATACCTTAATGAGCGAATGGGTATACACACTGTGATACATCAGTACTATGCCATGCTTCTTGGGAACAGCCTGGATGAATCTGCAGAGAACCACGCTGAGTGAAAACCAGTCCCCAAAGGTTATATACGGTATGATTCCATTTATATGGTATGGCCAATTTATGGAAATAGAGAACAGATTGGTAGTTTCCCAGGGTAAAGACAGGGGCTGGGTTGGGAGGGAAGTGAGTGTGGCTATAAAAGAGCAACATGAGGAATCCTTGTAGTGAGGAAAATGTTTTATATCTTGACTCTCAATGTCAATATCCCATTAATGATGCGGTACCATCTAGTTTTCCAGAAAACTAGAAAACATCTAGTTTTCCTAGATGTTGCCATGGAGGGAGGGAAACTGGGTAAAAGGTACACGGGATCTCTATGTACTATTTTTACAACTACATGGGAATCTACAATTATATCAAAATAAAAATTTGTTTATTTTTATACATTTAGGGGCTACAGTTGCAGTTTTGTTACCTGGATACAGTGCATAGTTGCGAAGTCAGGGCTTATAGTGTAACCGTCACCCAAATAGTGTACCTTCTACACATTAAATAACTTTTCTGAAAATAAAAAATTAATTAAAAGATAACAATACCATCTTCAGACAATGAATGGATTAGAATGTAGAAAAAAATGAATAATACGGTCCATCAAGTAGTACAAAGATGGACGTTGGAACTGTGTGTGTGCCTAAGAATAAGCAAACCAAGTTAATCTCCAAATGTTTAAACTTTTGCCAGGATGAACCAGGGCCTGTGTGTGTGGCAGTGAGTGACGCATACTTTAAGCACGCACTCATGGGGATTTGGGGACCTGGCTAGGCACCACTGTATGTGAAGTCTGTATATTCCATTTTCCCTGCCCAGTAGGTCAGTGCTGTTGTTGGGGAAGAAAGGAAGACAGGAAGAGGGGGGTGGTGTGGCTTTCCTTTTATTCTTCTTGGGGTCTCTGGAAAGGCAGGTAGTTCCTAATGACTAGATGCATCTCCTGAACACTGCCCCCTGCCTCACCAACACACAGCTGGCTACTGTGTCTCCTAATAGCCAATCTGCTGCCTTAATTAAGGCATGTGAAGACTGGAGGTAGCCATAGGAAAAGGCATTTAAAATTCAATTTTGACATGCCATGAAGCAGAGATGAATGTGCATTCACTGGCTATGTTTTACATCAGCTTCAGCTGCAGAAATGCAAGCTCCAAAACTTAGAGAAAATAACTACTTATTCATCTGAACAAAAACAACATAAAGAAAAAAAGGTTTTCCAGGAAATGTGAAGAATCATTAACTTCGTAGATTCTGAACGGAAAGTATAATTACCTACGATATAAGGCAGAAACATATTTTAAAGCATTTGTGAGCAAAATGGAAACATGTTCCACTAATTCATTATCACCGGAATCAAATAGTATTTGAATGACCACATGTACTCTGACTAAATCAATTAGGTACAAAGACAGGAATAATTAGTACTGTTGGCAGCTAAAAGCTTTTCCAGATATGTGCTTAGGTGTTGAAAAGCTGACTTCTACCCACTTTTATTACCTTTGTGCTGTGGTAAATCACAGTAATTTCTTATGCCTTGGGTGAGAGAATGGGAAGATAATATTCACTCTATTGAAGATGGTTTAATTTTTCCACAGAGAAGCATGGAACAATCATTTACTAACACATACAAAGGGATAAAAGCTTTCTGGTCAAAATGTACTCTATTATGGTAGCAACGTAATAGATTCTGCGCATGCTGTTGTGGAAAATCCCAAGATTCTGGTAAGTAATGTGTAAACAGCCAGTGCAGTGGAGCTAGAGGATTAGACACAATGAATAAACAAAGGTCCCCTTTCTCGTGTTCCTGGCGGGACAGCTAAGACTCGCCTCTGGTCCTTCCTTTTCTGACCCTGAGGGCCCTTCTTCTCTGCGTTTTTATTAATTGGCCTTTGTCTCTCCTCTAAGAAAAAGGCACTTATGCTCCGTCCTACTCCTTCCTGCGCCAGTGGAAGGATGGTGCGGGGACAACGGCGAGGTCTAAGGCAAGGGAAGAGTGAGCCTGTGTTTCCCAGGCCACGTGCTCCGGGCGGAGGCGGGGAAGGGCGAGACTGTCGCGGGGAGCGCCTGCAGGGGGCGCTCGACACTGGGGAACCGGCAGGGGCGCAGCAGGTGCTCGCCCCGTGCAGGGCATATACGCAAGGCGTGTCGCCGCGAAAGGGTCCCTTCTAGGACATGCAGGATATTTCGCTCATTCAAGTTTTCCGATGTTTCGTCATTGGTGACTTAATGAAAAGAATCAAAGGATGTTAGAGGCGTGGATTTCTGTGATCGTCATTTCAAAGGCTCTCATTTACCAGAGAAGCAATTAAGTACGGCCCAGAGCAAGCGCCTGGTCTAACTAGCTAGTTAGTGGCAGAGCTAACGCTAGGACTGAGGTCTACTAACAGCCTGCCCCAGCTCTTAAAAAGAAGAGAAACAAAAACCAAAAACTCCAAGTGGCCACTGCCAGCTTTACTCACAAGATAAATATCTAATGCTAAAGAACATTCTTGCCCTTCCCGCCCCCTTCTGAGTTAGCATTTCTAGGGTTTAGGGGGCTGAATGTGGTGAAGCTCATTGGAGTAACACAACAACGAAGTTTTAGTAAGATAGAATTATTAATATGTTGCAATATTTGACAATTTTGTGATAACTATAGGCTCTAATGATAAAAAACAGTTAAAAGCTAGTGTCTAGTTGTATCTGCTTATTATCTTTTTAATATATTTAGGAGCAAGGAATCTTTGCTGATTAGTTATATACATTTATGTGATCATTTTGGGAATTTTATTATTTTCTCCCCCTCCTCCATTTCTGAGCCCCACTCCAGAACAATTAATTTAGGCTTTCAGAGTATTTTTTTTTTAAAAGCACGCTACTCAAAATGTGGTCCTTGGCACCACCTGGAAGCTTTTTGGAAATG
The DNA here is from genome assembly GCA_008750895.1 of Mirza zaza. NCBI lineage: Eukaryota > Metazoa > Chordata > Mammalia > Primates > Cheirogaleidae > Mirza > Mirza zaza. The sequence goes on along the minus strand of VSMD01120051.1, from coordinate 11,835 downwards.
CTTTGGAAATCACTGAACTCATTTCAGACCTTCTGAATTAGAATCTGCATTGTCACAGGTGATTCTTACATGCGTTAAAGTTTGTAAACATTTGGCAAAGGGCTTCACCTCTTCAACATCGTGTTGAACTGGGCTCTTAGTTCTTACCTTCGCATTTCTATCCTTAATTAACTTTAGCATCTCCCATTTCAAAGAAGAGAACATTTTTACTTGTGCTTTAAAATCAGGCTGGAAGAATATTGGAGTGAAGGAGTTCTTAATATCCCTGTATATTCTCAGATGAGGCTTGTTTTTAATGTGAAAGGGCACTGTGTGATATTATAGAAGGAAGGTTTGAAAGTTCTAATATAAAACTCATGGGAGCTGAATAAAGCAAACCACATTCTGAGACAGTACTGGTGGGCTCTGTTCCCAGTACCTGCCTCACTCACTCACTGGTGATAAGAAAGGTGCCCTGACACACACATTAAACTCTGTCAGCCTCCCAGTGTTAGTATATTACCAAGACTTTGGTAATATACTAATATGAGCAGAGAACTTATCTTCTAATTGTTTTCGTTTCATTCTACCATCAATATAAACTGTTTTGTATATTCCAGATGCCTAACTATCTATTTACTGAGTGCCTGCTATATACAAAGAAAGTACCATCTTGGAACAAAATGTTCTCCTAATTATAGTAGTTAAAATAGTGAATATTTTATTGTTATCAGTGCAAGAGGTGAGCATTTTGGATTGATTATTTCAGTTATCTGGTGTGATTTTGGATAAGACCCCCTAGCACTGAAGGTGAGACATGGCAGACCAAGTTCCAGGGTAACTAGTGACAGTTTTCATGAATAACTTCTTGCCCTGCTGATAGTCTAGCCAAATTCATTTCTAACTGATCACTAAATAATATTTATTTGTAACTGATTTTATATGCCATATATTAATATTAGTAAATATATTTTACTTTGTTCTGGGAGCACCAACGACAGATGCGACATTAACTTAAGCAGATTATAAAGGGAAATAGATTCAAACTCTCTGCTAATATTTCTATATATCCAGATAGTCAGATGTTAGAAGTTTTAAATCACCAAGTTAAAAAGTAACAGAAAGAACCGAAATTGTGTTTTCCTGTGATTGGGAATCCAAGTTGAGACATGAGACTTCTTTTCCTAGTCTTCTACCCTCAAATTAGGGTGCTCACCTCCCCCCAGCAGCTGCTGCCTCATCTCCTCCCTCCTACTTATTAGGAATACTTTCCAGCAGTGGTCTGAGGAAAGTTCTGCAGCAGTTGCCAACTCCTTGGTTTAGGCAGCATCCTTAAGCTGTTCAAATAACTCAGTGCCAGGATTTTCTTTTGGCGAGTGCTAGGTAGGATACAAAAAGCTCAGATTTCCTGTTCAGGCCTTAGCAAAAGCCTGGTCAAGAGTTCAAGCCTGCCAGGAATCCAAAGCCTTTTCTCCCTGGTGACAAGGTTATTTGTCAGGAAGAATATGCAGCGGGCAGTGATAAGAGGACTTGGGGGAATTGGGCGGGGTGGGGGGTCTTAGAAGCAGGAATTCTGAGAAGTCATTTATGGTATGATTTTCATATGGAGTGTCGGGGGTGCGTGGAGTCAGTGATGCCCTTTCTAAGATCTTGTAGGAGAGTCTCTGTGTGTGACGGCTGAGGGGCTACGTTCAGATGGCTGAGCTAGGTCAGGGAAAGGAGACACACCTGCCTTGCTTGCTAGAAGGGCCTGGTCGGCCGAGTGCTGCTTTGCCCCTTGCTGCTGGCAGGTGATGCTAATCATGAAAGGGGATGGTGGCGGTGGGCCCACTCATCTCATTCTGCCTGTCTGGCCTAACTTCTTTCAAACACTGTTTTACTGAAATATGCCATATATGCAAAGCAGTACACAGTCCTAAGTTCACAGTGCTGGGGCTCTGAAACAGACACCCTACAATAGGGACCTTTGACATGCTGAACTGAAGAAGCAGACTCAAGGTCTCTCTGCCCTTCCCCCTTCTTGTCTCTTAGCCCTCGGTCTCTCCCAAAGCACAGGATGAAGTTATTCCCTGAGATTCCCTTATTTTCCCACTAAAGAAGAAAACAATGACCTCTGGTCCCTTCCCTGAGTTTTCATTAACTGAACTCATATCACATGAAGAAAGACTAAAGTCTGTGAACATACCTGGACAGCCTTTGGTCACAAACCATTGTCTGCTCTGTGGGCCCAACAGACTTTGTCCCAGGCTACTGTTTGTTCTTCAAGCCCATTGCATTCCCCTAAAAATCATTTATTATGCCACTAAAATCATCTACACTTCCCCACCCTCCTTTCCCCCAGGAAGAAGGGTATGTAAACATCTGTACCCCATTGGGTACAGACCATAATATGATTCCCCCATGCTGTGTATATTAAAATGAATTTGTACGCCATTTCTCCTATAAATCTGCCTTTTGTTGGTTAATTTTTGGTGAAACTTCAGAGGGCAAAGGGGAAGTTTTCCCTTGGCGCCTATGATAGCTTGATGAGTTGTCACAAAGTGAATGCACCCATGGAACCAACCATCAGTCAAGAAAGAGGACATCAGTAGTATCCCAGGGGCTCCCTGCCAACCCTACCTCCTCCCTAGTCCCTGAAGGTCACTGCTACCTTGGCTTCTAACACCACAGATGTGTTTGGCCTGCCTTTGAACTCTAGATACAAGTGAAGTCATGAAGGATGCATTTTTTTCATGTCTGGCTCCTTTCACTCCACACAATGTTTATGAGAGTCACCCAGGTTGTTTTTGTGTAGCTATAGTTTATTGGCTGGTATAGGTATTCCATTGTATGCATATACCGTAATTTATTTATCCATTCTACTGGTGATGGGCATTTTGGTCATTTTCAGTTTGGGGCTGTGAAAAATAACACTGAGTATTTTGTATGTCTTGTGGTGCACATGTGCATGCATTTCAGTTGTGCACATACCTAAGAGTGGATAACTGGTTTATAGGTTATATATTTTGGGAGAGCACCACTGTATATCCTTTCCAAGTACACCAAACTTAAGGTACATCCATCTGCTGGTACTGAGAAGTTACTATAGCTCGTCATGCAGAAACTAAGTAGGTCAAGGCAACCACAATGTGACTACTGCTTGCTGCGCAGGGGACTGGCTTGTTTGCTGCTTGCTACAAAAGGTGCTGAGCCCTTGGCCCTATGTTTCTCCAGTTGCAGCACAACTTGCTGTGGGAGTGGCTTCCATGTGACCCATCATGGTGTCACAGGGGAACCGGCACAACCATGCTCATGTCTCCGCTTGTGGATGTGCTGTGAGTAAAACACTTGCTCTGATCAATGACATTTCATAGTCTAATTTTGGCAACTGTGGAGTTGTGTCAAACCACCTTGCCTATCTACTCAGGTATCTCCTATAAAATCTTATTACTCTCTGCTCTCCTCTAGGAGGCTGGAGTTCTTCCCTGATACTACTTATTTAGCATTGGTAGGTAACGCTAAATAGTTCATCACAGTAGTATATGAGATTTTTCACTGCTCTTCTGACTCTACTTTTAAATAATTTGCTATAACTAATATTTTTATTATTGCCTATTATATACATGATGCTTTCATATTATCAAATATAAGAACTCTGTGAGGTAGATATTTTATAGATTAGAGTACTGAAGAGGTTAAGGAACACATTTAACTTGATGCAACTCTGATACAATGGTTACCATTATATATAACAAAAGTTACCTACAACATATCAGACCCTGTGATTGGTGTTTTAGAAGTGAATTGCTTACTATAAGGCTATGAGATAGGTATTATTATCATTCCCAATGAATAGATCAATAAATTGATGTTTGTTAAAGTTAATTAACCTGCCCACACTCACATAACCAGTAAGAGATAGAGCTGAGATTTAAACTCAGGATGTAATTGACCTCCAGGTTGAAACAACACCTGCCACCTGTCAAAGCTTGTTGTATGGATCTGGTAAGCAGTAGAGATACAGCTTGAACCCACGACCTCAGAATCCAGAACAAATGCTCATGTCACTGCACATTTTGCCAAGATACCTCAACCCTCAACAGCTACCAACTTCTGCGAGTTCGCCATCCTGCTGCGGCACACAACGAATGAGCAGAGGAATGGCCAGTGATCTGGCAGGAGGAAAGAGAGGGTGAGAATAGTAGGTTTGTGTAATTCTTACCCTGGATCACCAGTCTCTGAGTAACAGATTGTGTGCACTGAATAGAAAACAGCATTCAGACTGTCTATCCTCGGAAATCTAGAAGAGAATATGTGGCTAATTTTAAAGAGAACATTCATTTTGGCTTTGAAAGGTTACCAGTCTCATAACCATCATCTCGAGCTCTCTGTCTCCAGGGAAAGTAGTTCTGGAAAGTTGGGAGGGGTGCATTTGTGTGTGTTCATAGAACCCAAATGAAATGAATCCCCAGGAAGTGAGCGGCCTACTGTAGTTTTTCATCTCCCATGCTAAACAGGTCTCAACCTGGATCCAAGAGACTGGCCTCTGAGAGGAACAAACACATGATTAACTTTTAACATCAACCCAGTTCTTGGCTTCCTTGCTTGGGGACCTTGGCCACTCTTGGGGCCGTGCTGACTCTCCATGATAACCTAAAAGTGAAAATGCTTTTGCTCCTCACCCTCTGCCTCCCCGTTCCCCTGCTGGCACGTTTCTTTGGGGACATCACACTATTTCTCCAACCCTGAATGTGATAAAGAGGAAATTAGGTAACATTTGCTCAGTTGCCACTTCAAAAAACCAAGACAAAGAGATGTTTGGAAAAATTATTTTATGTATGTTTATATGTATACATACATATAAAAAACCATAAATAAAAAAACCTCTATTTAAATGATGGTTCGAAGTTTCCCTTTAAATATCATTCGTAAACGTGGCTGGAGTGTTCTGGCAGAGAGTGGGGACAGGGCACACGTGGGTATTCAGAGGACATTCGGGAGATCATGGATGAGGTGCATCTTCAGCAGGGAGAGGCCATTTCAACACCAGCCCATGAGATCCAAAGTGACCATTTCAGGGACGAAATTGAATATGTTAGAGACAAAAAAAAGTGTAGATAATTTTGTAAATGTGGAGGTGGTGGAGGAATATGCATATGTGGCTGGAGAGAAGAGAGAGATGGGTTATATAAGTTTATATCTTAAAATAAATTTCTTAGAGCCCTGTTGGTTATCATCTCATATTGAAAGTAAAGGAAGCAAAGGTTTTCTAAGCCTTTTTACTTAGAATTTTTCATACAATATCGTTATGATTATCTCCTCTGGGGAAAAAAAAACCAGAGGAGATATAAATGTCATTCCAAGGATGCTGGTAGAGAGTGTGTTCGGATTCTGACAGGTGTTCCCAATCAGTGACAGGTTTGGGTCAGCAAGACCTCGTCAGAAAAATGTCTTGCATGGTGATATTATTTAATACTGTTTCTTTTAATGCAATGAAATAATTAAACTGATAATAATTGTCCCTCTCCACGCCCCCCTCTCCCCACTGCCGCCTCCTGGCAAGGTGTTAAGCAGAAAAGGCTGACCAGAAACAAGTTCTTCAGCTCTAACTTGTTTGGATGGGTTGGTGCTCTTCTGAGATCAGGGAGCAGTGTTGGTGTGGATGAGCTTGCAGAACTCAAAACGGAATGAATCCTCCCAAAGTAAGCAGCCTCTCACACCCAGCTTTTTATTTTTGCGTCACCTGGCATTATTGTCAATAAGACTTACTCTAGAAGAATTTCTGATTAAAGATGTGTCTTTAAGAGAAAAAATTTAATTGTGCACATCATAGTCTTGAACTAATTACCTTTTTGGGTGCATGCAAAAAGCAGGTCATGCCTCTCACTTTATCCGACGTAGGGAAGAGAAGACTTTTTGATGGAAGGATCTAGGTTAGCAATAAAGACAGGTTTCTCCACAACGTGGGCTGTGTGTGCAGGTTTCTCAGGGCTGCTGGGGCTCACTCACCAGGAGACTCACAGAGGCTTGAGCACAGCAGCGTGGAAGACTTCAGAGCCAAACCACTCCGTTTGTGAAATGGAAAGGCTAAGCATGGATATGGGAAAGATGAACAGACAATACTAGGGCTAAGGACCCACTGGGAGAGCAGGCAGGGAAGCAAATAGACCAGCAAAGGGAATGAGGGCCCAACAGAGAGGGAGAGCCTGTCATGGAGACACAGATGCAGCCCTGGGCCCTCTCCCACAGCCCTGCCCGGTCCTACAGCCTTATAAGTCATGTGACACTCATGCAGGGGACTCCAGGGGCATCTAAAACCTGGTCTAGCCCCACCGGATCCCACCCTCACATTACATATTACTCTGACCAGGTTGTCTTGTCCACATTCCAGGCCCAAAGACCACCCTCCCTTTCCCTGGATGCCCACAGCTGGTGCGTGAGCAAGCCACCCAGAGCTGGCCGCCAAGTTGCTGTCTACATTGCCCTCTCTTCTTTGTCCTCATCTCAGGGCCTAGATCCTGGTGGCATTCTCCTGTCCTGCTTCCCTTTCTCTCTCTGCGTGGAAGGATTCATCCTAAAAGCAATGCAATTCTCCTGTACTCAAGCAATCCTCTTGCCTCAGCTTCCTGAGTAGCTGGGACTACAGGTGCGCACCACAACGCCTGGCTAATTTTTCTATTTTTAATAGAGACGGGGTCTTGCTCTTGCCCAGGCTGGTCTTGAATTCCTGAGCTCAAGCTATCCTCTCACCGTGGCCTCCCAAAGTGCTAGGATTGCAGGCGTGAGCCACCACTCCTGGCCCTTCAGCGTCCTTAATGGGCAGTCACTGAGAGTGGTTAAGTGGTTAGCGCATACTTTCTTTGTTGTATTAATATTTGTCTGTTACTCTTCTTTCAAAGGCAACACCAAAGGCTTAAAAAAATCTTTTTAAATTACAAAAGATATACGTGCTTATATAGCAAACATAAATAACTGTAACATGTAAAAGGTAAAGATATCTTTTCTCCACACTTTAATTCTAGTCCTTTAAAGATACATTTATTATTAGCTTATTATGCAACTGTATTATTTTCTAACTGCTGCTGTAATAAATTATCACACGCTTAGTGGATTAAAACAGCACAAATTTATTATGTTAAAGTTCTGGAAGTCAGAAATATGAAAGAGGTCGCACTGGGCTAGAATCAAGGTGTCGACAGTGTGGTGTTCCTTACCGAAGGCCTAGGGGCCATGTTTCCCTGCCTTTTCCGGCTTCCGGGGTCTGTCTGCATTCCTTGGTCTGTGGCCCCTTCCTCCGTCTTCACAGCCGGCAATGGCTGGTCGAGTCTTTTTCATGCGGCATCTCTCCGACACTGAGTCTTCGGCCTCTCCTTTCACTTACAAGGCCCCTGGTGATTACATTGGGCTCACCTGGATAATTCAGGAAACTCTCCCTATCTTAAAGTCAGCTGATTAGGCCAGGCGCGGTGGCTCATGCCTCTAATCCTAGCACTCTGGGAGGCTGAGGCAGGTTCAAAACCAGCCTGAGCGAGACCCTGTCTCTACTATAAATAGAAAGAAATTAATTGACCAACTAAAAATAACCGGCCATGGTGGCGCATGCCTGTAGTCCCAGCTACTCGGGAGGCTGAGGCAGCAGGATTGCTTGAGCCCAGGAGTTTGAGGTTGCTGTGAGCTAGGCTGATGCCACGGCACTCACTCTAACCTGGGCAACAAAGTGAGACTCTGTCTCAAAAAAAAAAAAAAAGGTCAGCTTATTAGTAATGTTAATTCCATGTGCAATCTTAATCCTTCCTTGCCATATAACATAACATGTTCACAGGGTTAGCAGGGTTAGCATGTCGACATCTTTGGGGTATATTATTCTGCTTATCACATGTTCCTTCCATGTGTTTTTCCCATTTTATATTCATATATAAGTAACAATTAGAAAGGTATGTATTTTTAATAGGTGATTTTTAAAGGTGTAAGGCAGCAGAAATGATATATATTTTGTTGTTTTTTAATAAATAACTTATCTTGTACATTTTTATGTCAGTTCATTTAGAGGCCCTCACTATTTTTAATGGCTCCATAGTATCCCATAGCATAAATATTGTATTTCATAGTTTAATATTTTCCTATTAATGGAAAGACATGTTAGGAGCCTTCAATTTTTCACCTTTGAATATAAATGTTTGTGCCCTTAGATGAGACTGTCTACCACATGGATGTCCATAAATGGACCTGCTGGGAACAAGGGATAATTTATATTTCTAACAATATAAATCATTGTGTGAAATAATATATAATATATTATTATTTATAATTATAGTAATTATCATTATATTTATAATAATTATAAATAATAATAATTATTTATAATAATTATAAATCATATTATAATATTAATAACAACACAATATAAATTATTGTGTAAAATTCAGCTCTTGTGTGTCCAACAAAAGCCTAATTTCAAAGGGCATTTTAAAGTTTTAAACTATATTTACATAATAGATGCCATTAAATCAAGTGGAAATTTTAAAAGCATAATTATTATTTGTTGTTGAAACTCTTATAAGTTCAACATGCACATCTTTTCTTTGACTACTTGATTGATTCATCTACTGCTCATCTCGGTGCAAGGTGCACACCAGTATACCTTGATTTGATTAAAACACAACTATCCTTGTTGTTGTTACTACTGTTTGTTTAAAAACCCTAGAGGGTATTCTGTGTATCCCAAGCTGTTCCAAAGGAGGCCTCAACGGTCAGAAAGTTCGCTTTTGTTCCTAGATTTAAAGTACGAGGCCTTAGGCACAAATCCGTTGCAAAGACTAATCACACAGAGGGACTTGGCTGGTGTTGACGGGACACGAGTCAGAATAGCTCAGGAAGAATGGGGACAAAGACTCAGAATCCCTTTGGGAGGCCCCAGTTAATTTTTCAGGAAAGGGGATACATTGGCAATGACTTGCCAAGGTCCACCAAAACTTGCCCCTTTCCTGCTTGTTGAGTTAGCTTCGCAGTGACCCTGCCACTGTGAGGTGGCCTCATCTGCAGGGTGCTGTGAGAGCCTGGAAGCTTAGCTTAAAGTGTTGAGGTGACAAGAAATGAGCCTCTTCGAAACCCAGAGAACTTTGTGTCAAATATTCAAAAAGTTAAAATCTCAACTAACAAAAGCCTCTTCAGTGTTTTTACTCCAGTGATAAACTGCCATAACCTCTTTATAGACCCTCAATGTCCCGTTCCTCTTTGTGCCTTTGAATAAGAACATGATTTCCCTTCTTTTCAAACTTACATTTGAATTTCTTTTTAAATGCATTTGATCTTGATTACTGTGACTTTTCTTGTTTTTTAAATTGGACTTCAACAAAATTAAAAACTTTTGTGATTCAAAGGACACCATGAAGAAAGTCAAAAGACAATCCACAGAATGGAAGAAAAGTTTTGTAAACCCTTTCTCTGATAAGGGACTTGTACCTAACATATGTAAAGAGCTCCTAGAACTCAATAATAGAAAGACAAATAACCCAATCAGAAATGGGGAAAGAATCTGAATAGACATTTCTCCAAGGAAGATATATAACTGAACCAATAAGCATATGCAAAGATGCTTGACATAGCCATTTGGGAAATGCAAATCAAAATCACGGTCACCCACTAGGATAACTATACTAACAAAAACTAGATAAGAATAGTGGTGGCCAGGATGTGGAGAAACTGAAATCCTCATACACATCTCGTGGGAAGAAAAAAGGGTGCAGCCTTTTTGATCTAGGGCTGGAGGGTTAGGGGGAAATGGGGCATGACCACCAACAGGCATGGAGATTTAGGGTGCTAAAAAGGTTCTAAAATTGTGGTGGTTGCATAACTGTGAATATACTAAAAACCATGGTACTGTACACTTGTGATGGGTATGTTATATAGCATGTGCATTATATCTCAACAAAGCTACAACTAAAAAAAGTGGTATCTTTATGAAGTTGCCTGCTTCTGAGTATAAGGCTTTTCCCTTCCTGTCGCTGTCAATGCAGTTTCCAGAAGGGCTGGTAATGGTGGTGTGGAAATCTTAGGTGTACTCATATGTAAAAGGGACGATGTAAGCACTTGGGTAAGGTTACTCCTAGCCTCTGCCGGGTGGGCTCATTTCTCTCTGTGTACAGATCTCTCGTGTCCGACAAAAGCCTACTTTCAAAATTTCCAGTACATGGTCTTTCATCTACAACAAGAGTCATTTCAAAGACTAGAATGAAAAGAAACAAACTGTGTTTGTGTGTAAGGGGAGGCTGATTAAGGGAGAACTACCAGCCCCCAAACCACCGTGTTCCCTGGGGACTCAGGAGCTGGCCACTTACTGGCTTTATGCACCAGATGTGACACCACCCCCGGCTCCCTTCGCCGGCAGCCCCCCCAGATGTTGGGCCTCCACGTGCAGCAACAACCTGGGGTCCGGGTAAATGCAATCAATCCTCTCCCCTAGTTTTCTTTTCTATCATGGTTTGTTCTCCATTTTCTTCTTTTTTTCTTAAGATGTTAAAGTCCCAGGAGAGATTTGGGTCTGCTCTGTGTGTGTGCTGTTTTTTTTAAGAATCCTGGGGAATCTATTTTTACTCATCCGCTGAGGTGTCCAAACGATGAAGACATTTTCTCCCAGTCAACAGCGGCCCGCCCACAGAGGCAGCGTGTTCCCGGTTAGGTGCGGTGCTGACGCGGGTCCTGCCCGGCTCTGCGCCCGGAGCTGCTCCCGGGGCGCCCACGGCCCTGCTGGCCCCGCGGGTTGTGTTGGGGAGGGGTTCTGCGGGAGCGTCGGGACTGGGGACTGCCGAGCTTTCCTTTGTTCAAAACTGTATCAAGAGACTTTACTAAATTCATTTATCAGTTCCAGGAGTTTCTTATTTGAATCTTTGGGGTTTTCTAGATATAATATCATATCATCAGCAAAGAGTGAAAGTTTGATCTCTTCTGCCCCTATTTGGATACCTTTAATTCCACGTTCCTGTCTGATTGCTGAAGCCAGGACTTCCAGCACTATGTTGAATAGAAGTGGAGATAATGGGCAGCCTTGTCTGGTTCCAGTTCTAAGTGGGAATGCTTTCAATTTTTCCCCATTCAGTATGATGTTGGCTATGGGTCTGTCATATATGGCTTGTATCATTTTTAGGTATGTCCCTTCTATGCCTATTTTATTGAGTGTTCGTATCATGAAAGGGTGTTGAATTTTGTCAAAAGCTTTTTCTGCATCTATTGAAAGAATCATGTGGTCTTTGTTTTTGCTTCTGTTTATGTGGTGAATTGCGTTTATAGATTATGTCTGTTGAACCATCCCTGAGGGCATTCATATACGCCAACAACAATCAAATTGAGAACCAAATTAAAGACTCAATTCCCTTCACAATAGCAACAAAGAAATTAAAGTACCTAGGAATATACTTAACCAAGGAGGTAAAAGACCTTTACAGGGAGAACTATGAAACACTGAGGAAGGAAATAGCAGAGGATGTAAACAGATGGAAATCCATTTCATGCTCGTGGGTCGGCAGACTCAACATCATTAAAATGTCTATGCTACCCAAACTGATCTACAGATTCAATGCAATACCTATTAAAATCCCATCAGCATTCTTCACAGATATAGAAAAAATAATTTTATGCTTCATATGGAACCAAAGAAGACCCCGAATATCAAGAGCAATTCTAGGCAACAAAAATAAAATGGGAGGTATTAATATGCCAGATATCAAACTATACTACAAAGCTGTAGTAATTAAAACAATCTGGTATTGGCACAAAAATAGGAATATTGACCAGTGGAACAGATCTGAGAATCCTGATATAAAACCATCCTCATATAGCCATCTAATCTTTGACAAAGCAGACAAAAACATATGCTGGGGA
>VSMD01120048.1:0-17230 GCA_008750895.1 Mirza zaza | reverse complement strand
CCACGGCACTCACTCTAGCCTGGGCAACAAAGTGAGACTCTGTCTCGAAAAAAAAAAAAAAATGTATAATGTGAGCCATAAATGCAAGCTGTGTATGTAATTTTATGTTTTCTAGTAGTCACTTTAATTCAAAAGGATTAAAAAAATGAAATTAATTCTAATTGTTTAATTTTTGTTTTTTGAGATGGAGTCTTGCTTTGTTGCCCAGGCTGGAGTACAGTGGCATCAGCCTAGCTCACAGCAACCTCAAACTCCTTAGCTCAAGTGATCCTCCTGCCTCAGCCTCCTAAGTAGCTGAAACTACAGGCATGTGCCACCATGCCCAGCTAATTTTTCGTAGAGATGGGGGTTTCAGCTCTTGCCCAGGGTGGTCCTCATCTCCAGCAATCCTCCTGCCTCGGCCTCCCAAAGTGCTAGGAGTACAGGTGTGAGCCACCAGTACTGGCCAGGATTTTCCAAATATAATATGACTTAAAACTCAGAAGCCATAAAACAGAACATTGAAAAATTCTCTCTTTATCTCTCTCACACCCATAATGTTTCTGTATAGCAAAAATGTTCAAAGTTTGAAGACAAATAACAAACTGAAAAAATAAAGTTTGTATTAAATAATTCATATCACAGGCTGGGCGCGGTGGCTCATGCCTGTAATCCTAGCATTCTGGGAGGCCAAGGCAGGTGGATTGCTTGAGGTCAGGAGTTCAAAACCAGCCTGAGCAAGAGTGAGACCCCGTCTCTACTATAAATAGAAAGAAATTAATTGGCCAACTAATATATATAGAAAAAATTAGCCGGGCATGGTGGCACATGCCTGTAGTCCCAGCTACTCAGGAGGCCAAGGCAGGAGGATCGCTTGAGCCCAGGAGTTTTAGGTGGCTGTGAGCTAGGCTGACGCCACGGCACTCACTCTAGCCTGGGCAACAAAGCGAGACTCTGTCTCAAAAAAAAAAAAAAAAATAATAATAATAATAATTCATATCACAAAAAAGTTAAAGAGCTTCTCGAAATCAATAAGACAAAAGAACATACCAATAAAAAAGGGACAAAGGAAATCAAAATGGCTATTAAACATTTGAAAAGTTAATCTTGTACTTAGAGAAAATTAAAAACTATGTAAATGTGGTCGGGTGTGGTGGCTCACACCTGTAATTCCAGCACTCTGGGAGGCCAAGACAGGGAGGATCACTTGAGGCCAGGAGTTTAAGACCAGCCTGGAAAAAAAAAAAAGACCAGCCTGGGCAACACAGTGAGGCCCCATCTTTACAAAGAAATAATTTATTTTTATTTCAGCATATTATGAGGGTACAAACAAAGAAATAATTTAAAAAATGAGCTAGGTGTGGTGGTGCGCACCTGTAGTCCCAGCTACTCAGGAGGCCAAGGCAGGAGGATCACTTGAGCCCAGGAGTTCGAGGCTACGGTGAACTATGATGACATCACTACGTTTCAGCCTGGGCAACAGAGTTAGATTCTGTCTCAAAAAAAACAAAAAAACAAAAAAGACCACCTGTAAGATTGTTCGTGATTGCATGCAAACATTAGGAACAATGTAAGTGTCCCTCCCTAGGGAACTGGTTAAATAAATTACAGTACAAACATAAAGTCGGATAATATACAGCTATCAAAATCAAAAATACTTCTACAGGCTGGTAAGAAAAGAGCTCTGAGGTTTACATTAAGTGGGAAAAAAGCACAAGACGGTGCATGTAATATTCTATCTTCTGTGTAAAAAGTGCTATTATCTACATAATATCATAAATAAAATTAACGAGGACAGAGAAGGAACTACAGACAGTGGCTATCTGTGGGCATACGTGAGGGACAGATGAGGACAGGAGTGACAGGAAGATTTAAATTAAAACTTAAAATTTTAAAAATCTTCCCCCTAAAGAGAAATAAAAGCATTCATCCAATCAAAGACTCACGCACGGGGAGGCCAAGGTGGGCGCATCTTCTGAGGTCAGGAGTTCGAGACCAGCCTGAGCAAGAGCGAGACCGTCTCTACTAAAAATAGAAAAAATCAGCCAGGCATGGTGGCGAGCTAGGCTGACGCCACGGCACTCTAGCTGGGACAACACAGTGAGACACTGTCTCAAAAAAAAAAAAAAAAGAAAAACCCATAAAGGCTCATACATGAATTTCCATAGCAGCTTTGTTCATAGGAGCCAAAGGCTGGACTCAACCCAAGTGTCTTTCAACAGATGAATGAATAAAGAATTTGTGGTTTATGTATCTACATCAGCAATAAAAATAAATGAACTATTGATACCCAGTGCAACAGAGATGAGTCACGCTGAGTGAAAGAAACCTCACGATAAAGAGCAAATCCTATGTGATTCCATTTATATTAAAATTCTAGAAAATGCAATCTAATCAATCTACAGTGACAGAAAACAGATCAGGATTGCCTAGGGAGGGAGGGAGGACTACACAGGAGGGGTTCCCAAGGGCCACAGAGAAACTGGGGTGTGGTAGATATGTCTGTTATCTTAATCGTGATGATAATTTCCTGGGCGTATACATATGTCAGAGTTGACTAAATCGTGTGTTGGAAACATGCAGACTACGGTGTATCAATTACACTTCTACACTCTGGGAGGCCGAGGCAGGCAGATTGCTCAAGGTTGGGAGTTCGAAACCAGCCTGAGCGAGACCTCGTCTCTACTAAAAATAGAAAGAAATTAATTGACCAACTAAAAATATATATACACACAAAAAAAATATTAGCCGGGCATGGTGGCACATGCCTGTAGTCCCTGCTACTTGGGAGGCTGAGGCAGAAGGATCGCTTGAGCCCAGGAGTTTGAGGTTGCTGTGAGCTAGGCTGACGCCACGGCACTCACTCTAGCCTGGGCAACAAAGTGAGACTCTGTCTCAAAAAAAAAAAAAATAAAATAAAATTACACTTCTATAAAGTGGGAGAAATGTTTCCCAGTGTTCTTTCTTTATTTTTTGAGTCACAGTCTTACTCTGTTGCCTGGGCTAGAGTGCCATGGGTCAACCTAGCTCACAGGAACCTCAAATTCCTGGGCTTAAGCGATCCTCCTGCCTCAGCCTCTGAGTAGCTGGGACTACAGGCATGCACCACCATGCCCGGCTAATTTTTCCTATATATTTTAGTTGGCCAATTAATTTCTTTCTATTTTTAGTAGAGATGGGGTCTCATTCTTGCTCAGGACTAGTTTCGAACTCCTGACCTTGAGCAATCCTCCTGCCTCAACTTCCCAGAGTGCTAGGATTACAGGCATGAGCCACCGCGCCCGGCCCCTCCCAGTGTTCTTTAAAGGAAGCTGTTTATGCCTACAAAAAACTTGAACTTGAACATGACTGTGGATAAAACATTCTTTTTTTTTTTGAGACAGAGTCTCGCTGTGTTGCCCGGGCTAGAGTGCAGTGGCATCAGCCTAGCTCACGGCAACCTCAGACTCCTGGGCTCAAACGATCCTTCTGTCTCAGCCTCCTTAGTAGCTGGGACTACAAGCATGCACCACCATGCCCGGCTAATATTTTCTCTATATATTTTTAGTTGGCCAATTCATTTCTTTCTGTTTTTAGTGGAGATGGGGGTCTCACTCTTGCTCAGGCTGGTTTCGAACTCCTGACCTTGAGTGATTGGCTGGCCTGGGCCTCCCAGAGTGCTGGAATTACAGGGTAAGCCACCACGCCAATGGATAAATCATTCTGGAACAAGGTTTTGGTGGACACTTCTATGGGAGAACAAGACTTTTCTCTGGTTATGCTTTTTAGACTTTGGGGGTTTGGCAATATGTAAACGTCTTAACCATTAAATACTGTAAATTCTGAAATGACAACAGCTTCTTGGTTTTCTTGGGGTTTTTTTCCTCAATCATTCACGGTGTATTGAGCCATAACTTCAGGACACATCCCGGGGGGAAAAAGCATGAGTCACAGAAATGTCTGTGGATCGTGCTCTCAGAAAAGTTTTCAGAAGGCTCAGGATTTATATGTTTCTTTAACGGGAGAAGACATGTAGGAAGACACGGGGTAGGTGGTGAGGCAAACGGTTACATATTTTTGAGATTTTAATTAGTTCTCAGTAAATCCTCACTTTGCAAAAGATAAGGTGAGCATTCTAAGGAAAAGGAAGTTGCAAGATGTTGGGATGGGCGTGGTGGCTCACACCTGTAATCCTAGCACTCTGGGAGCCTGAGGCAGGAGGCTCGCTTGAGCCCAGCAGCTTGAGACCAGCCTGGACAGCATAGCGAGATCCCATCTCAAAAAAAAGTCAGTGTCCTAAATAAAGGACAAGGGAGGACCAAAAGATGAGATACTGATTGGAAACAATACAGCTGTAAAGGACATGCTTGGCACAATTGATAAATTGGAATATGGACCATAGATTAGATAACAGTACTATGTCAGGGTCAAATTTCCCTAAGTGGCCAACTGTACTGCAGTTATATAAGCCTGTACTTGTTCTTAGTAAAGGGCAAAAGGCATGCATTATGTGTGCAACACACACCAAAGTGGTTCACAAAAAAATGATGTGGGGGTGTGTGAAAGAGTATGTATCATCTTGCTCTATGTCTATATTATATATATTTCTATATATATGTCTCTGTGTGTATATTTCATCTATGTACTTGTATATTATATATGTGTGTATATTATATATATGTATATCTCTGTATATAAGTGTGGCTCGCTTCATATATACATGTTTGTGTGTATTACATATATATATACTGTATTAATGTGTCTACGTATGTGTGTATATTATATATTCATGTATATATAAATGAGTATATTATTTGTTTCTCTGTGTGTATTACATATAGATTTGTGTATTATATACCACTGTTCATAATGTGTTTGTGTGTATATTATATATGTATTTCTGTGTTTGTTATATATACATATATAAGAGATACACACACAGGGAATAATAAAGCTAATGGAAGAACATGTTAACAATTGGTGAATCTTGGCCAGGCATGGTGTCTCACACCTGTAATCCTAGCACTCTGGGAGGCTGAGGCAAGAGGATGGCTTGAGGTCAGGAGTTTGAGACCAGCCTGAGCAAGAGCGAGACCCCGTGTCTACTAAAAATAGAAAAAATTAGCCAGGCGAGGTGGTGTGTGCCTGTAGTCCCAGCTACTCGGGAGGCTGAGGCAGGAGGATCGCTTGAGCCCAGGAGTTTGAGGTTGCCGTGAGCTAGGCTGATGCCACAGCACTCACTCTAGCCTGGGCAACAGAGTGAGATACTGTCTTAAAAAAAAAAAAGATTTTTTTTTTTTAGTTTACATATTTTTTTTATTGTATAAAATACACATAACATAAAACTGACCCTTTTAATTTTTTAATTTAATTTAATATTTAATTTTAATTTTATTTTTTGAGACAGGGTCTCCCACTCTTTCCAGCGGGCTGGAGTGCAGAGGCATCCTCATAGCTCACTGCAACCTTGAACTCCTGAGCTTATGTGATCCTCCTGCCTCAGCCTCCCCAGTGGCTGGGACTACAGGCCCGCGCCTGCCACCAAGCCCAACTAAGGCCATTTTAAAGTATACAATTCAGCGGCATTAAGTACATTCAGGATGTTGTGCGATCAACACCACTTTCTAGTTCCATAGTTCTTTCATTACCCCAAAGAGAAACCCTGTACCCACTAAGCAGTCACTTCCTTCCTCTCTCTCATATCCAAGATTTCATTGAGAAAAATTTCAAACATAAAGTTTATACAGGCCGGGCGCGGTGGCTCACGCCTGTAATCCTAGCACTCTGGGAGGCTCAGGCGGGAGGATTGCTCAAGGTCAGGAGTTCAAAACCAGCCTGAGCAAGAATGAGGCCCCATCTCTACTAAAAATAGAAAGAAATTAATTGGCCAATAACAAAAAAATATATATATATAAAAAATTAGCCGGGCATGGTGGCGCATGCCTGTAGTCCCAGCTACTCAGGAGGCTGAGGCAGGAGGATTGCTTGAGCCCAGGAGTTGGAGGTTGCTGTGAGCTAGGCTGACGCTCGGCACTCTAGCCCGGGCAACAGAGTGAGACCCTGTCTCAAAAAAAAAACAAAATTCAAACATAAAGTTCATACAGGCAGGGCAAGGTGGCTCACACCTGTAATCCTAGCACTCTGGGAGGCTGAGGCAGGTGGATCGCTCAAGAGCAGGAGTTCGAAACCAGCCTGAGCAAGAGTGAGACTTCGTCTCTACTAAAAATAGATAGAAATTAATTGGCCAACTAAAAATATATAGAAAAAATTAGCAGGGCATGGTGGCACATGTCTGTAGCCCCAGCTTCTCTGGAGGCTGAGGCAGGAGGATTGCTTGAGCACAGGAGTTTGAGGTTGCTGTGAGCTAGGCTGACGCCACGGCACTCTAGCTGGGGCAACCGAGTGAGACTCCGTCTCAAAAAATAAAAATAAATAAATAAAAAACTGGAAAAATATACAAATATCCTTTAATAGGGGACTTGTTAAAAAAAGTTATGGCCCATTTCTTGGAGACGTGACCTCAGGCCATCCCTCTGCCAGACACGCCTTCCTCCCTGGACCACCACTGCATGAGACATCCCCGCGTGGTTCACGATCAAGTGCGCATTCGGAAGTTAACGTAACTTCCTTTTCTCCCGAGAGATTCCAGCTCACTGGTCAACTTGCTGATGCCATTTTACTTTGTTGGTTGCTCATAGCAACTTCCTCTAACAAGAAATCCCTGGCCCGGCCAGTGGCTCACGTAATCCTAGCACTCTGGGAGGCCGAGATGGGCGGATTGCTCAAGGTCAGGAGTTCGAAACCAGCTCTGAGCAAGAGCAAGACCCGTCTCTACTAAAAATAGAAACAAATTAATTGGCCAACTAATATATATAGAAAAAATTAGCCGGGCATGGTGGCACATGCCTGTAGTCCCAGCTACTTGGGAGGCTGAGGCAGAAGGATTGCTTCAGCCCAGGAGTTTGAGGTTGCTGTGAGCTAGGCTGACGCCACGGCACTCACTCTAGCCTGGGCAACAAAGCGAGACTCTGTCTAAAAAAAAAGAAAGAAATCCCTGAAAAGGGGCTCATGAAAAGGCCATCAGGTTGGGAAGGCATTCATCATTTCTCTCAGTACAGGCGATGGCATCCAGGATGGCCTGGGACAACTATGTCCCCTGCTGGCAGAGAGGCTGGGGGCTGGGCGGTGGACAGGCCAGATGGTGCCCATCTGAACCTGCTCATTGCCGCTGCCGGGGTTTTCCTCCCTGCCATTCCTGTCTGTCTGTGACCTCTGCCGGGATCAGCCATCCCGGGACCCGGTCCAGTGGGCAGATCCAAGTGGTGTCCCGCGCGTCAGCCCTGGGGCGTGCACTTTCGGATTCCAGAGGCTGAGCTGGCTGCCAGCCCTGCTGAGTCAACTGGTTCCTTTTGCCCAGTGCTCTGAGCCAAAACACTGCCGCGGGCTTCTTCCTGGCAGGCGGGTTTTCTGTGCCAGGAGGGCGGTAGAGGGGAATGAATGGGGCAGGTGGGGGAGGCGGCCAGTGTAAGTTTGTTGAACGAATGTTTAACCTTGAGACATGAACACTGTCCAGCCCCACAGTCTCGCTCAGTTCTTCTTTTGTCCCAACCCTGCCTCCGCCCCAGGCTGGGAGTGCTGGAGTCGCCCCAGCAGCCTGGGGACTTCCTGCAGGCTCTGGGCCGAGAAGGCAGCAGGCCCCTTAGTTGGAGTGAATGAGGGAGGCCTTCTTCATGTCCCCTCTTTCCGTCCCCTAGAGTCCTGCTTTAATGTAGGCAAAGACTGCGACACTGAAGACCCCACAGGCGGAGGAGGGTGGGCAATGAGGGTGAGACCCTCGGCGGGGGACCGGGCAAGACAGGCCGGGGCCCTGCTACTCGGGCGCTCACAATGTGACCGGCAGGGAAGGATAAGGACACCAAAGAATGTCACAAACACATCGCCAAGGGGGAACCCTTGCGCGAGAAGCAGCGTGGGAAGCCGGAGATGTCCCTTCTGATCTTGGGGACGGATAGCGATCACCTGAAGCCTCCGCGGAAGCCCCCCCCCCCCCCCCCCCCCCCCCCCCCCCCCCCCCCCCCCCCCCCGGCTTCCCGCGCCCCGCGGTACCAAAGCGCCGCGGAGGTCTCTCTCGTTAGCTGCTCCCACTGCCCTGTCCACGCGGGGGTGGGGGGTGGAGGGGCATCAGGAATGCTGTCCAGTCCGGCTAAGGCGAGGGCCCCCCTCCCCCCATTCAACACCGCAGGGGCGGGATGGGGGGCCTAGAATTCCGGACCCAGGAGGGGGCTGGTGGCGGGAGGGAGTCGCTTCTCCCTGGGATCGCAGGGAAAGGCCCGCCGCAGCCTAGCGCCGGGGGCGGGGAAGCCCGAGTCTTGCGCCGCTAGGACGCCCCCCAGCCCCGAGCACTGCGAGGGCTCCGGCGCCCAGGACCCCACCCCCCGCTGCACGCCCCGCCCCCAGCACGCCCCGCCCCCTGCACGCCCCGCCCCCTGCACGCCCCGCCTCCCCGCGCGCACCCGCGTATAAATGCGGGCGCGGGAGCACGCGGAGCCGAGCGGGCCTGCAGCTGCGATCCAGCCCTTTTCTGTGGCTTCTGCGCGCGGCTGAGCGAGTCTCCACCAGGTCCCCGCATCTCCAGCCGTCGCGCACCCAGGCCCCACGGCCCCGCGTCCGGAGCCTCCGCGCCCCTGCGCCCCGGCTGCCGGAGAGGATGCGCTGCGCGCCGACAGCTGGCGCAGCCCTGATGCTCTGCGCTGCCACCGCCGGGCTGCTGAGCGCCCAGGGCCACCCCGCGCCGCCCGAGTCGCCGCGCTTCGCGTCCTGGGACGAGATGAATGTGCTGGCGCACGGGCTGCTGCAGCTCGGCCACGGGCTGCGCGAACACGTGGAGCGCACCCGCGGCCACCTGGGCGCGCTGGAGCAGCGCCTGAGCGCGTGCGGGGCAGCCTGCCAGAGCCCCGGGGCGGCCGCCGCGCCCCCTCACGCCCCCGAGAGCCCGGTCGCCCGAGGCGACGCTGCCCCCGAAGCCCTCCGCAGCCTGCAGGTACGCGCGCCCCTACTGGCACTCCTACTGGCCTGGCGGGGTGTGGACAGGAGAAGCGGGCGCCTCCGAAGCTCCTTGCGCTCCCCTGCCCCGGCCTCAAAGCACGGAGGTTTGGAAGGATGGACGGGTGGATGAATGGAGAGGTTGGAGGCAGAAGGCTCGGTCCTCACCGCGGTTTTCACTCCTCCGCAGACACAGCTCAAGGCTCAGAACAGCAGGATTGAGCAGCTGTTCCAGAAGGTGGCCCAGCAACAGCGGCACCTGGAGAAGCAGCATCTACGAATCCAGAATCTGCAGAGCCAGGTACCCCAGGCCTGTCCCAGGCAGGGAGGGAGGCCGTCAGAGTAGGACCTGAGTCCCAATGTGTGGAGCCAGGCAGGTCAGGCGGCTTGAGCCAGCTGTACCTGATGCCCACCCTCTCCTGTCCGCTCCCAGATTGGCCTCCTGGCCCCCACCCACCTGAGCAATGGGGTGGCCAAGCCTGCCCGAAAAAAGAGGCTGCCCAAGATGGTCCAGCTTGTTGGCCCAGCTCACAACGCCAGCGGCCTGCACAGTGAGTGTCTGGCCCTTTGCTGTCCTCGGGACCCTGCCCCTTACCACTGCTGTCCTGTTCCTTGTCACGTCCACCTCAAGGAGAAGGAGAGAGGCCGTGGGCTTGCGTTCCTGTGGGCTCCCCAGTCTCTGGTGAAGGGCTGATGGAGGCATCTCCCTACTCAGCTCTGGCTCTGCCCCACCAGGTCACCCCCCCCTTCTTCTCAGCCAGCCCGCCAGCCGGTGGACTGTCCCCAAGTCCTGCTGGCCAGTCACTGGAGCTGGGGCTTGAGCTGGACTTGAGCCGCAGGGGTGCTTAGCAGGCTGTGGCGTAGCTCGGGGACTGGGACGCAGTCCTGAAGGTTAGAACCTTCTAGGAGGGTGCGATGGATAAGAGGCTGCTGGGTAGGGGGGTTCTGAGATCTGGGCTCCCGCAGCCTCTTGGAGTGTGAATCCAGCGGGGTGGGGTGGGGGCACAAGGGCAGGGACGCCCGCCAGGAACACTCACTCTTGTCTTACCAATCCAGGGCTGCTGCTCGCAGAGCCCTCTCCTTCCCCTTCTCCGGCCTCATCCTCCTCCCCCCAAACCCCCAACATCTCAAAGCCACCCTAACCTCAAACCTCAGCGTGTCTGTGTGAGTCTGACACAGACTTTCAGTCCCAGTGTTAAGTTCACAGCCCCACACCAGCTTCCCTGGGGTCCTCCTCCCGGGCAGCCGTGGCTGTCCACAGCCAACTGGGTGAGAGTTCGGATCCCCCCCTCACGCCCCAGGGTCAGTGGCTGGCGTCCAGCGCTGCAGTCCTGAGGGCTGTCCCCACCCCACATTTCTTCCCCTCCCTCCCCAACCCAAGGCGGGTGTCTCTGGGGGGAAGGGGCCAGCACCCCCCCCAGACCACCATCAGAGGTGGGGGGATGAGGGGCTTCCAAGGCGAGCAGGCACTGGTCCCAGCTGGCAGATGCCCTGGGCGTGGGCGCGTCCTGTGGGTCTGGGACTCCCAGACTCTGGGCTCGGCCTTGCCAAGTAGGCAAAAGTTCAGAGCTGGGGAGAAAACAGCTGGAGCTAATGGAAGCCACATTGGCGGTTTGGCCCCGAGCCGGTCCTGATTGGAGGGGAGGGAGAAGTAGGGGAAAGGGGAGCTGCCTGAGGGGCCGAGAAAGTGTCCTGGGTCACTGGGGCCTGGCCCCGCCCCCGCCGCCACCGCGGTGCAGCTCACTCACTCGACCTTTCCCCTACTTTCCTGGCTGGGCTGGGGGCGGTTCCTTGCAGGGACTGCCCAGCCAGCGCCACCCCCCACCTCCCTCCTGCCTTCTCCCTCCTCCCTCTGGGAGCTGGGACCCCTCGCAGAGCCTCTATGTCCCCACCTGGCAGACGAGGGCCCCTCCCCTTAAGCCCAGCTCCAGCCCCCTCCGCTCTGGCCCTGTTCTGTCAATCATTCATTGACCCGGGCTGGACTGGGCAGAGCCACTCCTTGTCACCAGCCCCATGGGGCATCCCCCACCACGTTCAGTGGTGGGACTAGGGGGGCTGTGTGTGGAGGAGGGGCGAGCCCCCCAGATGACGGCAGTGTTGGGGGGTGGGGGTAGTCCTCTATGCCCACCAGTATGGGGAGGGGTGGCGTGGTCCTGGGGTGAGGGAAGGTGTCCTTCCAGAAGCTGAGACCCAGAGAAGAGAGTCCCAAGCACAGGGACCAGCATGTGCAAAGTCCCTGTGGCAGGAGGGTGTGTAGCGCCGGGCTGGAAGGTCACCTGTGTGGAGGACGGGTGCAGGGGCTGCTCCTTGTAGACCATACTGGGGAAGGCCATAGGGAGCCATGGAGGAGCTTAGGCAGATGTCAGGGGATGGTCATGAGGTCAGGATTGCCCTTCACCTCCCTGTCACCTGCTGCCCAACCCCCCCCCAGCGCATCTCCAGAGAGACCCCTACAGGCTGCCTGCTCCTCTGTTTCAACCCCCTGCCTTGTCTACCTGCAGGGCTGCCCCGGGACTGCCAGCAGCTGTTCGAGGAGGGCGAGAGGCAGAGCGGACTGTTTCAAATCCAGCCCGAGGGGTCCCAGCCATTCCTGGTCAACTGCAAGATGACCTCAGGTACGACGTGCTGGCCCGCCAGGGAGCCCCTCTTGCCATGGGCCCCGTTGCTTTTCTTTAAAATGTAGCCCTTGAAAATTAGCTGGACAACTAAAAAATATATAGCAAAAATTAGCCAGGCGTGGTGGCGCATGCCTGTAGTCCCAGCTACTCAGGAGGCTGAGGCAGGAGGATCACTTGAGCCCAGGAGTTCGAGGCTGCAGTGAGCTGTGATTGTGCCACTGTGCTCCAGCCTGGGTGACAGTGTGAGATCCCATCTCTAAAAACAAAAAAGACGAGAAGTAAAATGCCCCCCTTTTCCCCTTTGACTTGCATCACAAGCTGAGGGACGGGTTTTGGGTTTTGGGGTTGACCACGGCGGGGGAGGACCAGGTTCGACTGGCCCAGGTCTTTGGGACAAAGGTTGAGGCCTGATCCCCCTACCTAGACCCACCAGGGTATTCCTCCCTGGGACCCACCTTCCTCCAGTCCTCCAGGGGTGAGCCCGAGGAATCCTGTGGGGGTGTTGCCTTCCCTGGGTTTGGGGTCTGGGAGCCAGATGTGGGGATCAGGGTCCACTGTGAGGAGGGACCTCCCGGTGACCTTGCACCCTTCTGGGCAGATGGGGGCTGGACAGTCATCCAGAGGCGCCAGGATGGCTCTGTGGACTTCGACCGGCCCTGGGAAGCCTACAAGGCCGGCTTCGGGGACCCCCAAGGTGGGTGTTTCCCGTGGGGCCAGCGGCCGGGGGGCTTGGGGGGGGCTGCGCAGCTGGGCCCGGCTCACCGAGCGCCTCCCCGCTCCAGGCGAGTTCTGGCTGGGCCTGGAGAAGGTGCACCACATCACGGGGGACCGCGGCAGCCGTCTGGCCGTGCAGCTGCAGGACTGGGACGGCAACGCAGAGTCGCTGCAGTTCCCCGTCCACCTGGGCGGCGAGGACACGGCCTACAGCCTGCAGCTCACGGCCCCCGTGGCCAGCAAGCTGGGCGCCACCATGGTCACCCCCGGTGGCCTCTCCCTGCCCTTCTCCACTCGGGACAAGGACCACGACCTCCGCGGGGACAAGAACTGTGCCAAGAGCCTCTCCGGTGAGTGGCCTCCATCCCGCCCCCTGCCATGCCCCACCGGCCGGGGCCTCCCTTCCTTCCCTTCCCTGCCTGTCCTGCCTTCAACCCCAGCTGGCATCTATTCCCCGCCCCCCCCTCCTCCTCATTTGCCGTGTGCCCTTGGACCACTGACTTAACCTCTCCGGCCTCAGTTGTTCCATCTTTAAAATGGGTATAAATGGGTACAGTGCCCACTCCGTAGGATTATTATGGAAAATTCAGTGAGACAATGTGTGAAATCGGAGGCAGAGCTCGGGGTCTCTGAAGGGAAACATACGAAATTCCCACTTGATGGGTCAAAAAATGATGGTTCACACGTGTCATCCCAGCACTTTGGGAGGCTGAGGCGGGATGATCACTTGAGGTCAGGAGTTTGAGATTAGCCTGGACAACATCGCAAGGCCCCATCTCTATGAAAAATAAGACAAATTAGCCAGGCATGCATGGACCTGTAGCTCCAGCTACTTGGGAGGCTAAGGTGGGAGGATCGCTTAAGCCTAGGAGTTGGAGGCTGCAGTGAGCTATGATGACACCACTGCACACCAGCCTGGGCAACACAGCAAGACCCTGTCTCTACAAACAAATCCTTTAAATCAGCTGGATGTGGCCAGCTGTGGTGGCTGCCGCCTGTAATCCTAGCACTCTGGGAGGCTGAGGCAGGAGGATCCCTAAGATCAGGAGTTTGAGACCAGCCTGAGCGAGAGTGAGACCCCCATCTCTATCAAAATCAGAAAAAATTAGCAGTCTGTGGTCCTAGCTACTCGGGAGGCTGAGGTGGGAGGATCACTTGAGCCCCGGAGTGCAAGCCCAGCCTGGGCAACATAGTGAGACCCCATCTATTAAAAAACTTAAAAAAAAAAAAAGGATCATAAAGTCCGAAGCCCAGCCTTGTCCCAGCGCTAGCCCCGTCCCCATCGCCTCCTCGCCCCACTGGCCCTGACCATGTTCCCTCTCCTCTGACCCCGCAGGCGGCTGGTGGTTCGGCACCTGCGGCCACTCTAACCTGAACGGCCAGTACTTCCGCTCCATCCCTCGGCAGCGGCAGCAGCGTAAGAAGGGAATCTTCTGGAAGACCTGGAGGGGTCGCTACTACCCACTGCAGGCGACCACCATGTTGATCCAGCCCACAGTGGCTGCAGTGGCCTCCTAGTCTCCCGGCTGAGGCCTGGGCCCAGGCTCATGGAGGACAGTGACTTTGGCTTGGCCCAGGAGGTGGCCGCTCCCTACCGGGGCAGGGGCCCCGAGCGGAGGCCGTCTGGAGCCCTGCGGACACAGAGGAAGCCCAGGACCGGAGAGGCCCCCTTTCTTGGCGGGGGGCTGCACACATCGCCCTCCGAGAACAGGGCCACAGGGCGTGCAGTGACCCTGGAAGCGAGGGACCACAGGACACTGAGACCCGCTCCTCGCCCGCCCGAGGTGTGGGGGACGCAGAGGGACCACTGGGGGGGGGGCCAGGCCGGCCTCGCTGGCGGACTCAGTCACATTGACTGGCGGGAGGGCCAGGCTCCGTGCGGCCGCGTGCAGGGCGCTGTCGCCCACGTCCCCTGGCACGAGCCGCTGCCAGCGGCATCCAGGCGGAGCTCACAGAGTTCCTGGAATAAAAACAACCTCAGAACATTTCGTTCTTCTTTGTCCTTCGGTTTGTTATAAAAAGCGGACAGTTTCAAAGTCCGCATAAACATGTTCCCGGGGTGGAGGTCGAGGACTCCCGTGTCCCCGAGCGACAGCACCGGCTAATCCTCCCACCTCCTAACAGCCGACTGCAATTTGCTTCATTTACGATTTCACAGGCAGGCAAAGTGGGTCGAGCCTCTAATCCCAGCACTCTGGGAGGCCAAGTCAGGAGGATCACTTGAGGTCAGGAGTTTGAGACCAGCCTGAGCAAGAAGAGCGAGATCGCCGTCTCTACTAAAAATAGAACGAAATTAGCCGGGTGTGGTGGCGCTCACCTGTAGTCCCAGCTACTTGGGAGGCTGAGGCAGGAGGATCGCTTGAGCCCAGGAGTTTGAGGTTGCTGTGAGCCAGGCTGAGGCCACAGCACTCTAGCCCGGGTGACAGAGTGAGACTCTGTCTCAAAAAAAAAAAAAAAAAAAAGAAAAAGAAAATAGGGTGAAATAAATTTTAGAAATTTATTTTATTGACCCATATATATCCAAAATTTTACTGTTTCAACATGTGATCAGTATAAAAATTATTACTGAGATATTTGACCTTGGGTTTTCTGCTGTTGTTCTTGTTGTGAGTCATCTAAATCTGGTGTGTATTCCAGGAACGTGCATGTCTCACTTTGGACCAGTGATGTATAAACAGTGTTATGGTGTAAACACTAATACAGGATTTTGATAAATTCTTCACTTTTTTTTTCTATATCTACATATTAAATATTTCACATGCTGGAATTTACTTCAAATTTTCCTTAAAATTGACACTTTTTTTGGTAATATTAATTCAACCAATATTTATTGAGCAACTTCTTTTTTTTTTTTTTTTTTTTTTGAGACAGAGCCTCGCTTTGTTGCCCAGGCTAGAGTGAGTGCCCTGGCGTCAGCCTAGCTCACAGCAACCTCAAACTCCTGGGCTCAAGCGCTCCTCGTGCCTCAGCCTCCCGAGTGGCTGGGACTACAGGCATGCACCATCATGCCCGGCTAATTTTTTCTCTATATATTAGTTGGCCAATTAATTTCTTTCTATTTATAGTAGAGGCGGGGTCTCGCTCTTGCTCAGGCTGGTTTGGTACTCCTGACCCCGAGCAATCTGCCCGTCTTGGCCTCCCAGAGTGCTAGGATTACAGGCGTGAGCTACCACGCCCGGCCTTGAGCAACTTCTATATGCCAAGTTCTGTATCGGGTGCTTGGGGAGATTTTTTTCTAGTGGACACAGAGATTTCGCCCTCTCTGAACTAACCTTCAAAGTCTCTCCCATTACAGATGGTGACCTGTAATTAATGATCCAAACTGGGACACTTTTTTTTTTAGAGACAGGGTCTTGCTCTGTGGCCCAGGCTGGAGTGCAGTGGCACAATCATAACTTACTGCAGCCTCAAACTCCTGGGCTCAAGGGATCCTCTTGCCTCAGCCTCCTGAGTAGCTGGGACCAGAGGTTTGACACCGCATTCAGCCTAAACTGGGACACTTATGAGAGTGAAATGGGGTGCTGTTAATGAAGCTGCGTGACAGATCTAAAGCAGCTTACTCCCAGACATATGGGGACTTACCAACCCAGTTTTTAAAAATGTAAACATCTGGAAAACCAATACTCTTGGCCATGAATAGGCTAGTGAAACTAAAGTCAATGAAAATAAAACAATGCTTGTGCTTTAATTTCTTTTTTTTATTTTAATATTTTATTATTATTTTTAGACAGAGTCTCACTGTATTGCTCAGGCTAGAGTGCCGTCGTGTCAGCCTAGCTCACAGCAACCTCAAACTCCTGGGCTCAACCGATCCTCCTGCCTCAGCCTCCCAAGTAGCTGGGACTACAGGCATGTGCCACCATGCCCGGCTAATTTTTTCTATATATATATTTTTAGTTGTCCAGCCAATTTCTTTCTATTTTTAGTAATGATGGGGTTTCGCTCTTGCTCAGGCTGGTTTCAAACTCCTGACCTTGAGCGATCTGCCCGCCTTGGCCTCCCAGAGTGCTGGGATTATAGGTGTTAGTCACTGTGCCCAGCCTGCTCATGCTTTAAAAACCTAGCTGGCAGGGCCAGGCTCCGTGGCTCACGCCTATAATCCTAGCTCTCTGGGAGGCTGAGGCAGGACAATTGATTGAGGGCAGGAGTTTGAGACCAGCTCTGAGCAAGAGTGAGACCCCGTCTATATTAAAAATAGAAAAATTAGCTGGGCATCCTGGCTCTCACCTGTAGTTGCAGCTATCCTGGAGGCTGAGGCAGGAGGAACACTTGATCCTAGGAGTTTGAGGCTGCAGCAAGCTATGATGATACCACTGCACTGTACTCTGGGCACTGGAGTGAGACCCTGTCTCAAAAAAAAAAAAAAAAAAAAAATCTAGTTGGCAAACTGATCTATGGTGAAAAAAATCCAAAACATGGCTGTCCTGTCTTTGAACAGATGCCTGATGGACTGAGAAGGAGAAAGAGGGAACTTTCTGGAGTGATCCTGACATTCTGAACCTTGAGACAAGCGGGTCATTTGGGTGTCTGCCTTTGTCTCAGCAGACTATACCCTTAAGATTTGTGCCTTTCATTGTATACAAATTTTACCTTAAAAAATAAGAAACTTTGGAAAGAGCCTTACCCAGTGTTGATCTCTAATGAATGGCGTGCATGCTGAAGTGTCCGGAGGTGAAGTGGAATGCTGTCTGCAATTGTCTTTGAAATGCCCCAGAAAATAATATGTTGGAGGCCGGGCGCGGTGGCTCACGCCTGTAATCCTAGCTCTCTGGGAGGCTGAGGAAGGCAGATTGCTCGAGGTCAGGAGTTCAAAACCAGCCTGAGCAAGAGTGAGACCCCGTCTCTACTTTAAATAGAAAGAAATTAATTGGCCAACTAATATATATAGAAAAAATTAG